>SNQJ01S0012403.1:83364-94592 GCA_010110895.2 Picea sitchensis | reverse complement strand
CCACACTGGGTGAACCACGTAAATCTGTGTCTCTCTTGTATTGTGTGTCTTCTGTGTTTTTGTTTCTGCATTTGTTTTATTTTATTGCTCCGCGGTCCTGTTTTTCTAACATGTGGCCTGTTCTTTTTCTTCCTAAATACAACGAAGGTGATCTTCGGTCACATCTGCTATTCGGTATAGATGGGTAGGATCATCTCCCAACTCTGTTCCTTCTTATGATGGGGGCGCAGTAGACACTGCATGGCTGGAGTAGAGGGATTGTTGTATCCCTTTAAACTCTGCTTCAATTTTTTCATACACGGTCTCTTGTTTGGATTCATTGCACTGTAAGATATCTTCTGAGGTATCTGAGATAGAAGAGATGATGAAATCTATGTCATCCATCGTGAGCACAATCTACATCTATGGTTTACTAGATTTAGACTTCTTTCGCGATGTAGGTTTCGTGGGGGAAACCTTTCTTTTCTTGGAGGTCTCAGCTTCATCAAGAGGATGCCTAGGCAATGTTACTTCACCTTGTTTGTATTCTTCTCCTTTGTCCTCTTCTTTGTATACTTCATCATCACCTCCCCCTCCAGGTGAGTCTGAAGCAGTCTCTTCTGAGGCATTGTTTGGCTCCTATACCTCTTCCATTTTCTTCCTTTTGCTACTGCTGGGTGGATCATACTCTTCGCGAGTAACCACAAGACTTCTGATGAGGCCGGGGTTAGACAGTTCTTCCTGGTCGACTGGTATAAGGAGCTCCACAGGCCACTCCTTAGTTATTTCTTCCATGTCCTTTTCAGTGAGATTATAATAATATTGGAGATCTTCTTTATGTTTGTCTCCACGTGCAGTGATATAAATAAAATGTCTATCTACGCGGAACTTCACAAATGGTATGAACCTGTGTAGGGTGTTCAATGTCATACAAGGGAAAGACTCAATAACCCTCTTCAATTGTAGGTAGTAGGTGTGGAACATCGTGTTTGACTGCCATTGTTTCTCCATGTCGCTCAAATACCAAAGTGTGGTGAACTTCGTAGCTAGGGGTTCGAATGGCTCAATATCAGGGAAGATCACTCCTTCCGGCATCTGCCAGGAAATGAAGGCGATGAGGATCAATAGCCAACTAAACTAAAACTCATAGAATTGATCCTAAGCTTCACGACAGTCTTGTTCTAACTGGTTGATGAGGTAACTTGCCCAGTTCATCTGTAGTCCTTCAATGCATTTTCCTGCGAGGTCAACAACGAACCCCGTGACCTTCGTGGGTCTGTTCTTCCATACTAGCTTACCAGTGATCAACTGGCAGGCTAGGCACACTGCATCATTCTGAATGGAGGATACCTTGTAGCCTCTCTTCCCCTTTTCCACATCACCATAGGTATCTTTAATTTTCAGTGCCAGGGCGTGATCTGTAGCCTTCCCTAAATAAAATTCTTGTGGGTTTGGTCCTTGCATTCTTAATCTGGTGATCTGATGGATCAATGCCAGATCTATGGTGATGCTTATATCCAGCCACAGATAATGACCATGGAAGAAAGACAACAGGATTTTAACGCACACATTAAACTCCCGATTCCTTCCAAATTGTGGTATCTTCATCACGTTCAGAATAATGGACCTCGTGATGTCCATAGTCCACGACTGGTGGATGATATTCAACTTCTTCCCCTTTGTCTTGGTCAAATACTTGTGTGGGGTGAGCATGCCATAGTTCTTTCGGTCTCCCAAGTTGAAGTCACTGATATTCAACATCATTATTTGTCCTAACTGTGGTCCTACTGCGCGTATCCCCTTCGGGAGGTACGCAGTAATCAAGGTGTAGTCAAAGTCCCTCGGGACACTGTCATGGCTCACCGTGCCAGCTAGGGTGGGATATAATTGGGAAGGATATATGGGCTGAGCTTCACATTTGCCAAGTCATCACGATGATTGGTTGGTTTCTCTTTCGCAGCTTGGGATGGTCCAGATCCATGAGAAGTCGACGAGGATGCTTGCACTCCTCTCGTCAACGAGGATTGGAMTCCTATGGACATGAGCTTCTCATCCATGAGGTCTATGGGGATATTTTCAAAAAAWTTCTCTACTGTGATGAAGTCACCTGACATGCACGCTTGAGATCAGGTATCTCAGGTCGGTGATCAAATAATCGATGTAACATAATGGGTGGCGAGGTCTCAAATAAGCACAACACGAAAGAAACTAGTTCTCTATGGGCTTGGATAATCACAATTGGAAAAAGTGTTCTCGGTGCAACACTCTACAGGATAAATAGACAACATTGTAACAGACTCCTCCAATGGGAAGGAATGCCTCAATCAATGCAATTCCATCCGTTATGGCGCAGTCCCAATGGTGCAATGATGATCTTTCTGTCCATAACTGCGGTTCGAGCCATTCTGGAGCATCAGAATAATGGTTGGGACGCCTCCAATGGTAATATTGCTTCACTGTGGTGAAGTGCCAATCTTCTTTGTTCTGTTATCTCAACGAAGTTCTAGTTCTACAAACCTTCCTTCTGTGAAGTCCTCCCTAGAACTTCCTGTAATTTCTCTAACTCTTCTTTCTTCTTACTGAACTTTATGGATTTATTTCCTGTAATCTGAGTTACTTGTTTCCTCTTTCCATTATTGTTCTTATCTCCTCTTGGCATAGTAACTTCACACTATGGAGTGTCTTTCATAGGGTTTGAAGGTAATACTTCTTCTCTTTCTGGGGTAGGTGCTCTACTCTCTTGTAGAGATAGGTGTTTCAAGTCTTCCTGTGTTCTTTCAACTTCAACGTCCAGATCTCTGGTCCTCAATAGCTTCGATTGGTCCTCTTGTTCTTCCAGTAAGTGAGATATTCTCCTAGACATGAAATCCCTTAGTTTTTTTTTTTTTTTTTCTAGATCCTCCTCTTCTTGTTTCCTTTGTATCTGATATTTCTCAATCTAGGTTTTTCCTAGCAAAATAGCAAATGGGGTGTTGTTCTCAACAAAATTAACGACCTCAAATTCTTCTTCTGTCAAAGTTCCACGAGCACTCACAGATATCTGGGTAAGTCTTCCACATAGGGTTATCATCTTCCCTTTAAACAATCCTATTCCTCCCAACGAAGGGACCATAGTAGGCTTTCCCAAAATTTCCCAAGTTCTTTCTGTCATGATATTCACCTATGTTTCCTCATCCAGAACATAGTCTATATGATTTTAGGGGCTAAATTTTGCTCATGGGCTAATTTTCCATGGTTTTTCCAAAATAGAGATTCGCTATTTTAAAAATGATTCGCCCAAATTCTATAGCATAAAATTATTTTACCTTAAAAATCGCTGAAATTTTATAAAAACTATATAAAATCCTTAAAAATTTGAATATTTTTACAAAAATATCGCCAAACATTTATAGTTGGCATATGAAGAATTAGTAAGATTCGCCAAAGTTTCTACATTTTAAAATAAATTTCCATCCTTAAAATCATCCCTGGTCGAAGTCTCCTATTCTTGTTTCTATGCAATCCTTCTCGTTTAAGATCTGTGATAAGTTGATATCTTTGTGATCATTCAGAGTTTCTTTCATTAGTAGTAATACAGTCTCTGATTCTTTTTGGGGTTCTATCATATCCTTAGTTTCTTTGCCTTTCTCATGGTTTTCTTTTCTCATGTTCATCTTTTGAACTTTAGCAATCATTCGAGGGAAATTGAAAACTTCATGGTCCAAAGCTTTACAACAAAGAAAACTAGGACCTCTACCGGGGCATTCCTTAGCAAGATGTCCCGATCTTCTGCAACTATAACAAAGAGTTAATCCTCTCTTTCTTTTAAATGACCCCCAACCTTTCCTGTACTGTGCACTGGGATCACAGTAACTAACCTAAAAAAAATTCTTTCTAGGATCCTGCATCCATTTGTTAGTTCAAACATTCTTTCTATGCATAGGAATAACATATGTTTCATTATTGTTATCAGATCTAGTCATATCCAATCTTCTTTCTTTTAGCTATGCCATAGTCTTCAGACTAGGACAAAATCTATTAGATATACCTAGATCCATTCTTTTGAAACAAAAAATTTCACTTATCCTACCTCTCTCAGAGAACAAAGCTTTAAGATCTTACCTCTTTTGTTTAGATATGATTCCTTTCTTAGCACAAAGCTTCATAGTCAAGTAGAATACTGAGAACTAAAGCAACAGATCTACGCACATAGATTTATTTTCTTCAGTTCCCAGCAATCACAGTTTCAGGTCCTAGAAACAGAACCATTTGTTGGCATAGGGGTAGACCCGGGGTTCAACGCTTCAACAACACACCAACAAAACCCTAACTACCAGCCCTTTCAGAAACACTTGCGAAGAAGATGAAGTCTCACCCAAGGTAGAGGCAGGGGTGGTTGCAGGACTCAAGTGTCTACAACCTAGCCGGGACACAGATCTGTAATTACAACACTTAACATAACACTTAGCAGTTAACATTCATTAATATTCACATCGCAGGGGGAAACCCTAATTACAGAACAACACAATATTCACAAGATCTAATATATCCAAGCACTTAGCATATAGAATTAGATCATATCTAGCATTCATTCCCATCACTAAGCACTAAGATGCTATTATATCAAGTGCATATAACATGTATCATTGCACTAACCATAAATCACATCAATAACATAACAACTATAATGCACAAAGAAACCACAAAATAGGATATACTTGGTTCACCCCAGTTTGGGGCTATGTCCACTAACTCTTCTCTTCTTTATTGTCTTCTGTCAATCTTCTACAAGCACATAGCCACAAGAACTCACTCCGCATAGGACAAGATATCTGTGCGCACCTTGCGAGACCCTCCTTCCCCGAGCTAGGTTACAACACAAAGCCTCTTTACAGTCACTTGCACTTAGCTCTACAAGTTCTCATCAACACAGTATGCACAAAGCTAACTCAATCACATAGATCCAACTATTTACATCACTTGCACTCAACACAATATAGCACTTGGCACCACTTCTCTCCTAGATCTAGTGTGTTTCTTGTTAATATTATGGTAGCTACAGGAGGTATTTACCTCCACGTGTAAACCTGATGAGAATAGAATATTCTGGAAGCAAGAAGAAACTCTAATGAGTTGGCTAATAACCCTAGAAGACAAGTTGGCTCAATAGGATAATTGGTATTAGGTTATTACCCTGGAAGAGAAGAAGTCGTCTAGAAGAAATATTATATACTAAGTAAATAGACACCCAGAATGAGAAGTCGGCCCAGGCAGTTAGCTAGAATTAGTATAAATACAAGAGGCCAGTCTTCATTCTGGTAGGCATTCTCAAAATTGCAGAACAACACTTGTGTGCACTGCAGTTGCCAAGTTTGTGATCAAGTTTGTAGGAGAGTTGTTGTTCCAGCTATCAGATTGTGTTTTGGCTTGGAGTATCTCTTGGTTATGGTCTGGAATATCTGATCAGCTCTTGTTTGGTGCACTATCCTTGAAGAAATTTGTGCTACCCTTTGTTTGGATATCTAGCCTAGGGTTTTCTTCTGGAGTGATTCTCTGTCAAGGTTAAGGTGCTCGGAGGGTGGCTTCGGCCTATGGTTGGGTGACAATAGTGATATTGTCGATGGTAAAATGATCACATCCATTATACTCTAATAGGTTATGGAACCACACCTCCTTCATTCAGTCTAACCACTGGAAGGGAACATAGCCATAAGGATACTAAGCTCGTTGAAGAACTACTGCTAGGGTTTCTAGCAGGAGCAGTTACCAAAGCACTACTTCTAGGGTTATTAGCAGGTGCAGTTGTAGAAACCATAATCCTCTCATTGAGGCACCTTAAGTGAAGGGATTGGCCTAATTTCCATATAGACTAGTGTGCCCCAACCTAGCACACCTCCTGGTACTCTCAGCAAGTTAAGATGTCAAGTTTGAGTTTTTGGTCAAATATAGGGTTGACCAAGTCAAAGCAGCCATGACTTACTCTACGAAGTTAGAAAGCAATTTATATGGAGTTTCTAACTTCAGAGCGTGAAAGACAAAGATTTACCTCATCCTTGCCAAGAATAAAGTGTTGGATATCATGAAAGGAAAGATCATGGAACCAGAGTTTGAAGAAGGAAAAGAGAAGGAACTGCAAAATGTTGCAGTTATGGAGAAGTTCAAAGACAATGACATCAATTCCATGAGTGTCATAGTGGACACTATAAAATACCACTTGGTACCCTACATCTCCCATCTTGACTCATCAAAGAAGATGTACGATGCCCTAACAAACCTCTTCTCAGTCAGAAACATTAGACAAGTAATGAGTCTGAAGAATGAGCTCCGTGAAATGAAGATGAATGATGATGACATCATAACATCATACTTTGTGAGGATCTATCAGTTAAGAGATCAACTACAAGCTATTGAAGAGATCATCTCAGAGAAGGAACTGGTAAATATATTACTCAACGGTCTTCCCAAGACATGGGATACATTTTCCTCAAGCATGAACACAAGGAAGGAGTATCCTACATTTGAAGAACTTTGGACTTGCTGTGCTAAAAATGAATCAAGGATTAGTGCAAAAGATAAACCCCAAAAGAAGTACAATGATCAAGCCTTTACAACAAGATTAAAGAATTTCAGGAACAAAAGGAAGTTTGGTTCAAGGAAGAAGCCAAATCAAGAGAAAGACATGTCAGAAATACAATGCATCAACTGTTGAAAGTATGGTCACTACAAGAATAATTGTCCCAAGCTAAAGAAAAGGAAGGGGACACATGAAGCATCAGTTGCCGAAGAAAAGGAACCTACAAAGAAGACCAAGCAAGATAAAACAAACGTCTTCTTCTAAGACAAGGTAATAATACTCTTCATAGTTCTTGTACATACCATGTTTTCTGTACATATCTTGCATATCTACTTCTTAGAAGATAATGTGTTCAAAGAGAAACTGTACCTATGGAAGAAACAAAAAATATTTCTATCATTATGAATACAAGCCAAAAAATACAAATGATAGGATGAAGTACATCAAACAATTCATGCAGAAGTTATTACATAAGTAATAGTTGCAAGATAATCTGAAATCAGAATCAATCTTGAAGTAAAAGAGAAGAAGTAAAATACAGGAAGAAGTCAAAAATCAAGAAGAAATTGGAGAAAGACTTATGACACCTTGCAGAAGGCAATAAGGATGTAGATGGAAGCATGGATTATGGAGGGAGCTGATTATATATTTCCAAAAGAAAAACATGCACTCATACATGAAGCAAGGATTAGGAGGGAGATAATCCTATGATCCATTGAAGATGATGAAGTATATATCCATGGTAGCAGCCATGAAAGGCAGTATGTGTTCAGTTCGACCTTAGAAGAAGCCTTCTTCGAAGAGCAGCCTTAAAGTATCCCTAGTTGTCCATCCACATCCGTGATCCTATGATGAAAGAAATAAGTGGAATCTCTAGGGCATGGAATCTATAAGAAACTCCATTGAACCAAGAGCTAAAGAGAAACATGAGGAAGAACATGAAGATTCCAACAAAGAAAGAAAATTCGGAACAACTAGTCATTGTATCAAGAATCACAAGATTACCAGCCTGATATGAACTCACTAAAAGAAATCAAGCAGAGGAACTGAAAGTTGTGATGAAGAATAGTGTATGGAAGACTTATGAATGAAAGCATAGCGAGATATAGAACTAGAGGTTCTTCTAGATGGAGTGAGAATACTATGATGATTACTCGTTCCAGTAAACTAGACATACCTCTACATGAGTCATTATATCATCCGTAATATCCATGGGTTGGAGTTCTACATCAGATGAATGAAAAGACTGTTCTCCATAGAAATTGAACAAAGAGCGTATGAAGAGAAACCTCAAGGCTTTGAGGCATACCAGAAAGAGACCCTTGTATGCATATGGAAGAAGACAACTTGGTGGAGAACCTCCAATGCACAACAAAAGTGTGGTGAAGACTTTCTATAACAAAGATATTGTATTATAATGATTACTCAGAATATCAGGATGATGGATTGCCAATCCATGACAAAGATATCATGATGATAGAAGAAGTGCCACATGGATATGTTCTAGTTTGGCCCTTGGCACAATGTTGTGAGCTAACAGGAACCAAAGAGGAATCCAACAATGATATACTTTATTGATCAAAGCTATATTAATCCTTCAGAGAAAACCAGTGTTCTAGACTGAAGTACATTTGAGATCAAGCATTACATTCTCCATGATGAAGTCCAGAAAGGAGAAATTGGTTCTCCAATATATATCTCCATAGATGAGTAGATAAGCATACATTTTGGTAAATCTTCTGTCCAAGATCAAAGAGTTTGTGTACTCAAGCTGGAGCTCATGGAGATGACTTCCTTATTGAAAAAGGAAGAGATGACTCCCAGGTTGGGAGGGAGCACTGATGTGTTATTAATTTATGGATAGTCATTTTTCAGTTCGAAAAATGGTTCAGGATGAGCAGTTCCTTTCCATATTCAGAAAGTGGTTTGAGATTTCTGACGGACAAGCATTTTCCAGTTCGGAAAATGGTCCAGATCGAATGGTCATTTTCATAATGAAAATGGTTCAATGGATTGATGATGTACCATAGATAGTGATTTCCCATTGTGGTTAACATGGGGAATGGTCTAGGACAGTCTCTCTTCTTGAGGGTTACTCAAGAAGACTAGCCCACCTTGCCGGACAACAATTTCCCATTGTGGTTAACATGGGGAATGGTCCATTTTTGGAGGTTGGTGCAAGACATTCATTTCCTTAGGAAATGGTCTAGAGAGTCATTCCTTAGGGAAGATTCATTCTCTCCAAGTTGCACTTTGTTTAGTGTCGGAGGAATGGCCTAGGGTGGGGAATGGTCCATGTTCAACAATCATGGACAGACATTCCTTAGGTTAGACTCATTCTCTCCAGGTTACACTTTGTCTAGTGTCGGAGGAATGACCCAGGGTGGGGAATGGTCTAGGCTTAGAAATCATGACAGTTATTATTCCTTGTTTGAGAAGAATATTCCAGATAGCTCATCATTGATGTTTTACCTTTTGACGTCAGATGCTCTTCAAACATCTCACATATGTGAGTGGAAGAATGGCCTAGATGATTCAGTTTATATCATAACATTGTTTCTGTGCAGGTTGATATCATATGATTGTTATGAAGACTGTATGTCTCTAGAAAGTAGATGTATACTACTGTGGTGGATGTGTTCCACAGTTTGTGACTATACGTCACTGATCAAGTACCTGTGTGCTACTTGGTGTGGTAGTGTGCCACTGGATTGTAGTTGTGTACTACTATGGATAGAAATAGTTGTGTTCTATTGAATGATATTGTTCTGATTTCCTTGAAGACTATCAAAAGTGTCGAAAATGATTATCATCTAGATGGATGATCAATGGACAGAGATTTCCCAGACGAAAAATTGTTTAGGACATTTATTTTTCTAGGACATATGTCCAGATTAGAAGAATGGCTCTTGTGTCACTTTATGGTGTGAGTGACTTATCCAGCATCATGTCTAAATTACTCAGATAAAGTATGGTTTCGAGAGATGATGCAGCCGATGACACTGATGGTGATGATGGTGCTCATGATATAGTCATGGGATAGTCTATACAACTATGTTGATTCTACTGGGTGAACGGTATATTTTTGCTCAAGCCCATTACCTGTAATACCTCCCTAGCTAGTAGGGAGGGTTAATATTATGGTAGCTACGGGAGGTATTTATCTCCACGTGTAAACCTAACGAGAATAGAATATTATGGGAGTAAGAAGAAACCCTAATGAGTTGGCTAATAACCCTAGAAGACAAGTCGTCTCAAGATGATAATTGGTATTAGGTTATTAGCCTACAAGAGAAGAATTCGGCCAGAAGAAATATTATATACTAAGTAAATAGACACCCATAATGAGAAGTCGGCCCAGGCAGTTAGCCAGAATTAGTATAAATACAGGAGGCCAATATTCATTCTGGTAGGCATTCTCAGAATTGCAGAGCAACACTTGTGCGCATTGCAGTTGCCTAGTTTGTGCGCAATTTTGGAGGAGAGCTACCATTACAGCTAGCAGATTGTGTTTTGGCTTGGACTATCTCTTGGTTATGTTCTGGACTATCTGATCAACTATTGTTTGGTACGCTATCCTCGGGAAAGGTGCGCTACCCTTTTTTTAGCTATATAGCCTAGGGTTTGATTCCAGAGTGATTCTTTGTCAAGGTTAAGGTGCTCGGAGGGTGGCTTCGACCTATTGTTGGGTGACAATAGTGATATTGTCAATGGTAAAATGAGCACACCCATTATATTCTAACATTTCTTACATTGTCTAGCTTTCTATTTATACATTACAAAAGGGGCCAAGGCATGTGTAAACCCATGGGCCAACATCCCATACCTGTTACATAAACCCTAAACCCAAAAATGCCCCAAGAAGGGGTCAAGATCCCGCGATCTCCGCTTCACCTTGTGCTTTGCCTTCAACCAACCTGTCGAAGTCCCAAAAATGGTCAAACATGACCAAGGTTCTCCAAAAATTGGTCAAGGGACAACAGATACAATGTGGATACATACCTCCATGACATGATCTGATTGTAGTGATGAAAGAATAAACAATGGAGCTACGATATGACAACAAAATAGCCACAAAACAATACAAAGTGGATCTATGTAACAATATATACATCAGTAAGATTACCAATATGATGGCAATACTCGAATATTCTAAGTATTCAAATAGTATCCATCGCAACATAGGTTCCCGAGGAGTTCCCAGGGTCTTCATCTCGATCCCAAAATAGTACAAATCTAGCCATGTGAATAGATATCTTGATGTTGAACATGGTAGAAATCACTTGATTACCGATCATTGATGTATACCGTTAACCAGTGCGAGGAAAATCACTAATGATGACAATGACTCCCAAGGTACCCTAGTACATTCCAACAATTGTGAACAAATGAGTTGAAGTCTAAAATTCATGGAATCATTTGATCAAATGCCAATGATGTAAAACTATTGTCGAAGGCGAGGAGACCTGCTATTGAGCCATGCAGGTTCCAGAGTAATAACTGGTTTCTAAGTTTAATTCCTAGATAATGTGTTGAATTCAACATGAACAAACTCGTCAAAGGAGATCCATGATGTTTCCCCCATCATTGACATGAAACTGACATAGGAAAGTGATGTAAGGTGATAGATCAAATGAGTATGGACTGACATGAGGATGAAAGTTGGTAATACTGCAAAGTGGTTGGTTCGAAGTGA
>SNQJ01S0012403.1:47963-74507 GCA_010110895.2 Picea sitchensis | reverse complement strand
AACTAGTACGATCATCGAGAGAAGTTTTGTTTGCTTGGTTGATTCCTAGATTTTATTAGCGTATGCTATTTCTTTTTGTGAGTTGGCCCTAGATTTTCAGTGTGTTCTGTTATTCTCCACAATTGAGCCTGTAGATGATAAAGTTATTCACCGATCACGTAGGATGCAAGGGCTGCCTCCGGAAGGCTATCAAACCTTACCTCCTAACCCTCTAGAAGACAACTACCGTAGAGAGGTAGAAAATCAATCTGATGCTGGAAGTGTTATTACTCCTCCGTTAGATAACTAAGAAAGCACTTTGGTTACGGCTGAAAATCCCACTACATCTATGTCGATAACCCCTCTCGAACCAATTTTAGTTCGTTTAGACTCCCTTGGGAACATCATAGATGAAGAGATCCCACGATTACCGGAGAGGACTTTTATCGAGACATATATGGGATCTACAGAACTAATCTTTGGTGATAAGTATAGGACTCCTGTTCGTCCTAGCACCACAGTAGATACCAATCCCACACCTTCTCGTTCTGTATGGAGGACTTCATCAGGACACAATCTCTATGAACATTTTGAATCCTTTTGATAGCCCTTTCATCCTCATGACCCTCCAAGTGAAACAGGACCATCCGGTCAAACCATGAATCACCCAGTCGATCAGGTTATTAACCCTACTATTACACCAACACAAGTCCATCCTAATGCTGGGCTCATCACCTCTACTCATCTCCAAGGTACTTCAATCTCTACCCCTGTTTCTACAAGCTTTTACTCTTCAGCTCCACATGTTCCATATGATCATGCTGGGATATCTTCTCACCTACGAATGCAGACCCCTACTGGCCAAACACAACCGACTGGAGGGAAACCACCATCTAACAAACCTCCTGGAGGACTACCTTTCCATGGCGGGCCTAACCCTCCTGGGGGACAACCCCCTTTTCATGCTCCTCCTGGAGGGCAACCTCCATTTGCCAGTCATTCCCCGGTCGTTAATCCACCGCTGGCACGGGGGAAACCTTCATTTGCTGGAAACCCTTCACAATCATGGGGAGTATCTTCAGGAGGCACTTTCATTGAACCCCATGTTGGGGGGCACTCATCTCATAATCCACTAGGAGGGGTATCAAATCATGTTCCTTCCGGAACATCTTACGGACAATCTTATCCGGGCGACATCCCAAACACCACCTGGAGTTCTCCGGGACCATAGTCTTATCCCCCTGATGGGTCTAATGTGTATCCATCTCTGGGGTCTACTCCTTACCATTCTCAAGGGAAAAATGTTTATCCTCCTCATGGGAAAATAAATCACCTGACCTATAATGCTCAGACCCCACCGGGTTATGCAAATGTTTCTCCTCCATCATCGAATCCTGTTTATCCTGGCCAACAACAACTGTATGTAGGAGGACCTACTGGTTACAACTATCCACCTAACCTAGTTTATGGTCCTACTGGTGTTCCTATGCCACACCAGTATCATCCGCATTGCATCTTTTCCAGCGAACACTTACAGGCTCGGCGGTAAAGTGGTATATTGAACTACCACGTGCTTCTTTTCATGATTTCAATTCCCTCGCCATGTCTTTCCTCATGCACTTTCAACTGCCTATTCACTACGAGACGGGTACTGAACTCTTGACCTCCCTTCATCAAACTAACTCCGTGCATATCTCTGACCATATTCATGAGTGGAGGCGACAACGAAGGATGATCAAGGCAATCATTCTTGACATATTATTGGCGGAATGGTTTACTAAATCACTTTTACCACCGATCGCTCGCGATGTCACTATGGGTGGCACGATCACAAAGGAACAAGCCATCGCTCAGGCTCAATTTTTAGATTTGGTTTATTTCCAATATGGTACTTTGTATGATTTTCTTCTGAATGTTGCTCGAGCTAATACCGATCCATCTAAGCCGTCATCCTCATCTCATGCGGATGGTGTTATCGGTTCCGTCAAAACTCAATCTTTTTCCCAATTGACCACACTCTCCTCTACCTCCCCCCAAACTCAGATCTCCGAGGTGAATGTAGTTCAATCTTCCCCTTCACAAAAATTTGGAGATAAGAAGAAGACAAAGAATAAATCAAAAAATAATAGTGAACAACCAAAAAATCAAGCTCAAACACCTACTACCGAAAAGTAACCACAACGGAAACTGAAATTCCTGTGTATCATTTGTGGTGATGATCACTACACTTGAGACTATCCACTTCATAATGAAGTGGCCAAAATTTTCCAAGGAAAGTCACAACTCGTTGTGCTTACTCAGCCTTTTCCACAGCAACAATCCATGGTTGTTGAAACCCCCTCTCCTGGGAGCAATTCAAGCCATCCTAGTGATGAGGCCTCATCGAGTGCACATATTTATATGTTTAATGAGATTAATTTGACCACTCTCTCTAAGACATATGACACACTAGGTAACCCTGACAAAGGAAAAGACATTAACAGTACTGGTACTTTACCAGATCTATCATCATCCTCCGTTAGTCTTCCATCGGTTAATCCTTCGTCTGGACCACTTCAGATTGAGAAACCCACATTCGACTCTATCTTACGCCCTCCTAAGAGAACTATCCACAAATCTACCTTTAATCCTAGTTCACGTGCCACCCAGAACTACAAATATGTTGAAGATTTCGCTCAAGCACCGTGTGCTATGTCTGCATTAGAAGTTCTACAACACTGCCTCAGTCAACGTAGAACGCTCTTGGCCGCTATTGGTGCTGTTGATCCTAAGTCGTTCAACCATATCATGTTTAACCTAGACAATTATGCGTCTCGACTCTCTCACCAACTTGCTTTTCAAGTTGATGTTGTTGTTCATAATCAACAAATCCACCGAACTATTCTGGATGAGGGAGCCTCAACTTGTGTCATGTCTTTAGCATGTTGGAAAGGTTTAAAATCACCCGCACTTAACAAATCCCCAACGATGTTACACACCTTCAATGGGCGAGGTTTTCATCCCCATGGGCTTTTACAGTCCCTGCCCATCCAATTGGGTGGCAAAAATGTTACTGTTGATGTCGAGGTGGTCGATGCTCCCCTCAATTACAACTTGTTACTTGGAAGAAGTTGGTTTTATGCTATGACTGTCGTTGCCTCGACAGTTTTTTGATGTGTCCAATTTCCTCATCAGGGCAAAATTGTCACTGTTGATCAGTTGGATTTCTGCATGACCGATGCTCGCAGTCCCGCTACCAACAATATTCCTTTCTTGGGGGACCACAAGATCACGTATGAAATCATTGGTGTTGGCTTACTAAAATATTCTAGCCTCATGGGTACCTTCCCTACACCATTTCCCCCGACTATAAATCATATTGCCACTGTTGATATGATTTCGACCATGGCTTATCAATCTTTGGAATCATCTGACCCTTGGATTGTATCTTGTCTGTTGGAATTCGATGCACTAGGTGACAACATGCCACTTAGTCCAGACGAAACATCATATGTTTCTATCCAATCCGCTTCTCCCTCATCGGATGACCAACATCTATTGGCACCTGACATTTCCTCGATGCAATCACGGTTGAGTTCCTTGTCATCTGCGATCGACTACATCTCCCCAATTTTTCCCTCGGATGAATCTATCATGGAAATTTTTCACATTGACAAGCTACCTTGGGATAATAACTATCATCGATCCTCTTTTCTTCCCCCTCGTGAAGAAATTTGGGTAGATATACAGTCTATCTCCCCTCATGATGTCGATTTTCTATCGTCTCCCATGCCTTCAACTTCTGATGATTTGGATTCGGTAGTGGACATGGTGATTTCTTCAGTAGGGTTATTGGAGCCTGATCTCCTTACCCCTATTGCGACACTCGACATGTATTCATGCCCGAGTGTTTATCTTCCATCCAGTGAAGATCTCTTGGAAACCATGACTGAGTTTTGTCCTTTGACATGGTGTCCATCTAGGACATTATCCTCTTGGAAGCCATGATCAAGAAGAAGCCATGAGCATAGTTTCTCTTCTATGTGGCAAGCTTGTTAAAAAATGAAATAGAGGCCCTGAGTATAGTTCTTTTCCTATGTCAAGCTCGTTAAAAAATGAAACAGTCATCTCTCTTGAACCTTCTTTTCATCCACCCTTCTCCTTTTTCTCATCTAGTAGAGAAATTGGTGACAAACTCAAAGTCGGTGAATGAATTGAAGCTTGGAGGGCATGTCTCCAGCCTTTGATGCTCATTCTAGAGTTAATCCACTAGCTTTCAAGCTGGGGGCATACCGAGCTTAGTCTTTGTTCTTTCTCGTGCTCATAAATACATGAGAATGCATCCGGGTAGACTTTTATCTCTTTTTTGGACCTGTATGGATACACGAAAAAAGAACCCCCCTGGAGTCTCCTTTAAGCTCTTTTCAGACTCTCTAAACATGAAAAGATTGCCGAGTGATCTTGCTTCCTTTCCCACTCTTTAAAAGGTTTGAAAGGGCATCTTTCGAGTGATAATTTATCTCTTTTTCGGCCTTGCAAGACTAACATTGCGAAAAAGGTCAACATTGGAGTCATCTTTAAGTTCTTTTCAGACTCTCTAAACATGAAAAGATTGCCGAGCAACCTTGTTCTCTTCACGCTCATTAAAGTATTTGAAGAAAACATCTGTTGAGCGATAGTTTATCTCTTTTTCGGTCTCGTCATACTACTTTATGAAAAAGGAACTGAGACAGTTCTCTTTTAAGTGTTTTTCAGACTCTATAATCATGAAAAACCTTCGATTTTTCTGTGTTTGGACTCATTAAACAAACATCGATAGGCCCATATGGGACCGAACCCTTACTTCTTCTAGTTCGTTAAACAAAGGAAGAGGAACTTACCGAAGGTGAGTTATATCGAGCATGTGTTACCCTCCTTGAGCTCGTTAAATTAAAAAGAGGTACTCATCTATCTAGATGGGGGAAAAATTGAAAGAGGCAAGCCAAACAGTTTTTGAGAACATTACCAACAACTCTTAGAGTTTCCCTTGAACATGACACTTTGTCTTTGTGCACATCTTAATCCGCTGAACCTATGCACTGAACCAATCCTCTAATTTTTTTCTTACTTTTTTGGATCACTTGATGAAGGTTACAGTATCCATTGCATTATCGTGTTTTGGTCCATGTCATGTTTCTGCTGTTGTGCCTCAGTGTTTAGGGGAAGTATCCACCTCAAGAGTCAGCCATCACAAATACCTTGTCTCAATAATCTGTGTTTGTTTCATGTCATTGATGGGGGATACACCAAGGCCCTCCTTCAATGAGTTTATTCCTGTCGACTTCAACACATTATCCAGGAACTAGACTTAGAAACCAGTTAGTACTTTGGGACTTGCATGCCTCAATGGCAGACCTCCTCACGTTCGACAGTGGGTTTACATCATTGACCTCTGATCGGATGATTCCACGGATGTTCGACTTCAGCTTATCCATTCACATTCATTGGAATGTACTAGGGTACCTTGGGAATCATTGACATCAATGGTGATTTCCCTCGCGCTTGTTAATGGTTTACATCATTGACCGGTAATCAAGTGGTTTCTTCCATGTTCTACATTAGGACATCTATTCACATGGTTAGATTCATACTACATTGGGATCAGTAAGAAGACCCTGGGTCGAGTGATCACTCTGATCTGTAATTTGCCCAGGTTGCGACGAAGTTTCCTCTTGAACAATGAGACATATACTGTCACATAGATCTACTTTGTATTGGTTGTGGCTATGTCTTGTCATCTCATAGATCCAGTGTGTATTCTTCATGGCTATGATGAATTTAGGTCATGGGAGTACAGATCCACAGTGTATTTTCGGTGACTATACCTTTTATCAATATAATTATGGATCCGCAGTGTATTTATGGTGGCCATACCTTGAAAGTCTCTATCACTCAAGCATATGTATGCTTGCCTTAGGTTTGAAGCATGTCTTAACATTTGTTTGATGGTTGTGTGCATCTTCTATCAAGTTCTCTGAGTCCACACCCTTGCTTGAAAGTCTGCAAAGTATTTCAATTATCAGTTCTTGTCTTCTAACTTCATACATTGGGGGGCAATCTGTTACACCTCAAAATTACTTACTTCGCAAGTGTCGCAAGTGTCGTCATTAGTGTCACAAGTGTCACATCTTGACTGCAAGTGTATAAGTGTTGCTGACATCATATTTCCTTCTTGCTGATGTCATGCCTCCAACAACATGACAGGGACACTTAGGACACCTCAAAGATTAGTTGTGAAGAAAAGGAATCAGTCTACTAGAAATACAAGTCTCTTGCTATTGGAAGAACCACTAAAAATTGAGTTTCAGAGAGGAGTGCCCCCCTATACACTGTCAGGGGGTGCTATAACACTCTGTCCACCCTTTTGGGGGAGCGTTATAACACTAACACTTGCTTTATTTCTCTTGGGGAGTGCTATAATGCTCTGATGCACTTTTTGGAGGAGCGCTACCTATTCCGGGCGAAATTTTGTTTGTTGAGAAGATTGAGGGAAAGATCCCCTCAATATCTGAAGGTGGTTGGTTTCGAATCCTTGGTCAAGCCATGATCTTAGGGCAGATCCATAACTGAAGGAGGAAAATCCTCAACTTACCCCAAAGATATCTCAAGTGGTTGGGCCTCTCCAAGCCTATTTAAACAGGCATTCTCATGGTGAAAAGGAAGGGAAAATGTATGGTGAAGCATCCAACTTATGATATCATGAAGAAGATGTCATTTGGAGCATAAGCATTCTGTGTGTGGACTATTTGAGCAAGGGTTTGGACAAGGAAGGCTTGACAAAGATGCTACACTCACATCTATGGCTGTAACCACTCTTCATTGTTGTTCTCTTTAATATAATATGCTTGGTCCGTTTCTTTCAAATCTATGTTTGATCTCACATGAATTTGTCTCTAATAGATAGATCTATTTCGAACTAATCTCAGTAGAGTAGGAAGTTGTTTGTACTTTTGTTTATCTACAGGGCTTATTGAGGAGTTCAAGATTGGAGCTGAACTCGGACCGTGCAAGGACAAATACCAGTAAAAGATACTTCTTTTCTCCTTCTTCCTCACACATTAGTTTATCTAGATCTAAAAGGAAGTCAGTGTCCATGATAATCATTTTCTGTCTTAAGAGTTAAGAGTCTATCTCTCAAGAGGAGATCTACCTATCCGTAGGGAGATTTTCCTTCAACAGTTGTACTGGTGATGTGCCTTTTGGAACATGTTTCATGGATAGGTATGTGCCAAGGGTATGCCTATTCTATCTGAATTAGATTACCTGACCCTTTAGTATAATGTAGAGACAACTAATGCAACCTAGTTTCATGTGAATACCTTGCAGGAGCCAGTACTTTGTATGCAGGCATAAATTTGAGGTAAATTGGAAATCTTGGAAATCTTCAACCTTCCATGCATCCTATACTAATATGTACATTGTAGATAAGCAACTGATTTTCTTTGCACTGCTTATAGATGCATGGATTTTGCTCGTAAATGTGAGCAAATCAATGGCTTGTCACAATAACATATGTACAATTATTGAAAATGCGGCCTGCAGTATATCGTATACCTTTTGAAAAGAAATATCCATAATAAAAAACCATTAAGTAGTCTACAAATAACCAACACACTTGCTTCCCACTGCTTGTAGATGCATTCGATCCTAAATGGGAGAAAATCAATTTATTATAAACCAATGACCTATTTTTCAAGTTGCGTGGCTTGTCACAATCACATATGCGAAACTATTGGAAATGATAACTTGAAAACGTGTAGCAATGCGGGAGGATGACCTATCCAGTGTCCTCACATAAGGCTTAAAAACACATTGTCCACCATAACTTTGAGCTAAATTGGAAATCTTGGAAATATGAAAACTGTCATTCTATCCAATACGCCTATGTGACTAGAATTCACATTGTGCTTCTAGAAAGGAAACTTATGCCAACTATATACTCTTCGACATGTTGTACATCCTACGCTAATATCTACGTTGCAGATAAGCAACAAATTTTCTTGGCACTACTTGTATATGCATGGAATTTTTTCGTAAATGTGAGAAAATCAATTTAGTATAAACCAATCACCTATTTTACAAATTACGTGACTTGTCACAATCACGTATGTACAAATATTGAAAATGATAAGGTGCAAAAGTGTAGCAATGCAGAAGGGTGATCTGTGTGGGTTCTCCACACAATGCTTAAAAATAGAGCGTCTTATACCAGACACCTTAAAAGCATTAGAGATGATAAAAAACCATCAAACAATCCATATATAAGAAGCACATTTGCTTCGCATTGCTTCACATTGCTTGAAAATGTGTTTGGTCCTAAATGGGAGAAAGTTGATTTATTATAAACTAGTGACTTATTTTGCAAATTACATGGCTTGTCACAATCACAGATGCAAAATTATTGGAAATGTGGAGCTGCGTAAGTGTAGCAATGCGGGAACCTGACCTATGTGGGTTCCTCACACAAAGCTTAAAAACAAAACATATTAAGTACACTAAGTATATGTGTGCGAAGTGTAGAAGGATTCAAAATATACTGAGTGAGTGCTTGCTCTATTATCAGTCCTTGTGTTGCTGCTATGTAGGTATGTAGTTCACATAGCTATACTTGGTCTACTTAGGACTGTGTATATTTAATCCTTGTGTATATTCAAAATAGGCTGAGTAAATGCCTTCTCTTTCCTTCTAAATCACAAAAAATGAATTTATCATAAATTGACGATCTATCTTGCAAATTACTTTGGTCATCATAATCACTGATGCAAAACCATTTGAAATGTGGAAGTGCGAAAGTACAACTATGTGCAAGGACAACGTGTGTCAATTCTTGGCACAAGGCTTAAATATAGACAATACTTAGTAGACCAAGAATAGCTATATGAATTGCATAATTAACGAAGCATCTAGGCATGACAATGCCAGACCACAAGAAATTTGAAATATTTGTACAAGCATTGGAAGAATGGATTCACCACATGAGGATTTAAAATAGTCTAAGTGATTTCATTGCAAAGCAAGTGCCCGCGAACAACATTGTCATATTGCACCAACAAAAGCACCCACACAAATTGTATAAAATAATATGAACAAAAGCATCACAACATACAACAATAAAGGTATTACAAAAAAGAACAAAGCTATTGCAAATGTGGATCTGCAGAAGCATAGCATCTTGTGAGCATTTCTTTCTTCCACATAATGGTCGAAAATACAACAAGTCTTTATTATAGCCACCACGCACCTGTGGCCAATGCAATCACACATAGTGAATAACTATGCGCACTTGGAAAACATGCCAAAAACAAAGCCATCTACGAAACATTCCAAGGAATTGCCAACATACCAAATGTCCATTGTGCGAGGCAATAAAACTGCACAAAACACGAAAGACATAGATATGCGAAATGTAGACAAACCGTCCAAGAAATATTTTCCTCACATAATCAACAATGCATTTCACATTGCAACACTGAACATCTACAATTTTTTTGTTTTATGCAGTCCATGTCTCCCTCCCATTTTCCCTAGTCTTCCATTAAATTGTGAAATGGAACAATATATCATTTCTTTCCTTACCTCCACAACAAAGATATAGGTCCATTGCAATGATGTCAAAATTAACTAGGACCCTATTTCTTGCAATGATTGCATTAGATTTCTAACATCAAGACATATCTTTAAAAAAAATGCACTTATTTGCACCTCCAAATGAAAATGAAAATGCGAAAGACATAGTTGCATCGAGTTCATGCACATGTGCATCACAAAAGTATTACAAGTGTCGAATTGCTAAAGTACCGCAATGCACAAATTCCACATAATTGAAAACATACCAAATGTTTACTATGCTTGTAGATGAATTTGGTCATAAATGGGAGAAAATCAATTTATTATAAACCAGTGGTCACCTATTTTACAAATTATNCGAAATGTAGACAAACCGTCCAAGAAATATTTTCCTCACATAATCAACAATGCATTTCACATTGCAACACTGAACATCTACAATTTTTTTGTTTTATGCAGTCCATGTCTCCCTCCCATTTTCCCTAGTCTTCCATTAAATTGTGAAATGGAACAATATATCATTTCTTTCCTTACCTCCACAACAAAGATATAGGTCCATTGCAATGATGTCAAAATTAACTAGGACCCTATTTCTTGCAATGATTGCATTAGATTTCTAACATCAAGACATATCTTTAAAAAAAATGCACTTATTTGCACCTCCAAATGAAAATGAAAATGCGAAAGACATAGTTGCATCGAGTTCATGCACATGTGCATCACAAAAGTATTACAAGTGTCGAATTGCTAAAGTACCGCAATGCACAAATTCCACATAATTGAAAACATACCAAATGTTTACTATGCTTGTAGATGAATTTGGTCATAAATGGGAGAAAATCAATTTATTATAAACCAGTGGTCACCTATTTTACAAATTATGAGGCTTGTCACAATCACAGATGCAGAACTATTGGAAATGTAGACTTGCAAAAGTGTAGCAATGTGAGAGGATGACTTCTTCAGGTTCCTCGCATAAGGATTAAAAACACAACATCAACCATAACTTCGAGGTAAATTGGAATCCTGTAAATCTGAAAAACTATTATTTTATCCAATCTTCTTGTGCGACTCTAATACATGTTGTGTTGTGAGAAAGGAAACTTATGCCAGGTATATACTCTTTGACCTATTATATATCTTATGATAATGTATACATTGTAGATAAGAAACATATTAGCTTATAACTAATTGTAGATGCATGGAATTTTCTTGTAAATGTGAGCAAATCAATTTACTATAAACTAGTCACCTATTTTGCAAATTACATGACTTTTCAAATCACGGATGTGCAATTATTGAAAATGTGGAGGTTCAGAAGTGTAGCAATGCATAAGGGTGTGATGTGCGGGTTCTCCACAAAATGATTAAAAATAGAGCGTCTTATATCAAATACCTTTCCAAAATTAATAGAGATAATAAAAAACCGTCAAACAATCCACAAATAAGAAGCACATTTGCTTTGCACTGCTTGTAGATGTGTTTGGTCCTAAATGGGAGAAAATCAAGTTATTATAAACCAGTAACCCATTTTGAAAATTACGTGGCTTGTCATAATCACAGATCCAAAACTATTGGAAATGAAAAGCTACAAAAGTGTAGCAATGTGGGAAGCTGACCTACGCAAGTTCCTCGCACAAGGCCTAAAAATAAACCATATTAAGTACACTAAGTATAGGTGTGCGGGATGCACAAGGATTCAAAATAGTCTGACCAAATTATTTCTCTATTATTAGTCCTTGTGTTGGTGCTAAAAAAGTATGCAATTCACATAGCTATACTTGGTCTACTTAGGACTCTATATCTTTAAGGCTTGTGTATCTTCAAAATAGACTGAGCGAATGCTTTCTCTTTCCTTCTAAATCAAAACAAATGAACTTACTATAAATCGATGATGTATCTTGAAAATTACTTTGCTCGTCACAATCACCAATGCAAAACCATTTGGAATTTGGAAGTGATAAAGTGTAACAATTTAGGAGGGAAATGTATCTAAGTTCTCGACACAAGTCTTAAATATAGACAATCCTAAGTATACCCAGAATAACTATATGAACTGCATAACTTCCGAAGCATCCAAGCACAAAAATTCTAGACCATAAGAAAAATAAAATCTCTATACAAGCATTGGAAGAATGGATTCACCACATCAGGATTTAAAATATCCTGAGTGATTTCTTTGAAAAGTAGGTTCCCGAGAACAACATTGCCATATCGCACCAACAAAATCACCCACACAAATTGTATAAAACAATAGGAATAAAGGCATCACAACATATAGTAATAAAGACATAACAAAAAAGTACATATTTATTTCAAATGTTGACCTGTGGAATCATAGCATCTTGCGAGCATGTCTTTCTTCCACAAATGGCCAAAAATACAACAATTATTTATTATTCCTGCCATGCACTTGCGGCCAATGCGATCGCACACAACCAATAGTTATGCACACTCGGAAAACATGTCAGTAGAAAATCCATATATAGAACCACTGAGATGTAGAACTGCAAGTTCCAACGTGCAAAACCATCGCAATGAAAACATGCCAAAGAATTTCTAACAGACAAAATTCCCACTCTATGAAGCAAAAAAACCCGCACAATTCACGAAAGACATTGCTATGCAAGATGTGGATAAATCATCCAAGCAAAAGTTTCCACACATAGATAGTAGCGCATTTCACATTACAACACTGAACATCTACAAAATATTTTTTCTATGCAATCAATGTCTGATATGAAAATCCTTTGACATCACTTATTGCTTTACTTATATACATGTAGTATCCAACTTGATCTAGAATAATTTACTGATCGTATTGGGGTGGTTTGCAGAATTCCGATGATGTTCTTTTTACCCAAAACATCATAATTTGAATATTATCTTTTCTTAATGATAATGAGATGACACGATAGAAAATAAAAGAACTCAAATTACATACTTTTGTTTCATCTTTAAGTTCCATTCATTCCAATGAAAATTGCCTTCTCCATCTCAACTATAAAAAACACATGTAAAATGAATCACATATGAAAATTTAATGGATTCTCTTAAATTCCATTACTCAAAACAAGAAAATAAATTCACCATTGAAATCCTTGTGAAATTCTAAGAATTTTGACTATAAAGTCGACCAATTTCCAAACTAGCTCAATTTCATACTCTTTGGCATGCAAAACAAAACATTAAATGCCCATTAATGACAATTTGAGATTTTTTTTTTTACAAATGATCTCAAATCACAAAACATACCTCATATTCATTATACTTGCAAAAAATCATGCTGAATTGATATAAAACACTTGAAATTCTATCAAGTTACCGCTTGACACACTTTACAATGCAACACAAACTAAGCTTGTACTTTGCACATACTTCTGTACCATTCGTATAGTCTCAAGATCCCTTACCTATATTGAAATCCATGTCTTTATATTTTTTCATACCTCAGTATTTGTGCACATAGGGATGTGTGTAGGAGTGTTGGGATCCGTGTCCATTAAATAGTCCGAGTCCTCCAACTCCCACGCAAAATTAATGCAACTTAATACTAAAAATAATGAAGATCTTGTAACAAACGGCCCATTGGCACAATGGTTGGGACTCCATATTATATCCCAGAGTTCCTAGGTTCAAACCACTTCCATACACACATGTTCCTTGGTTTTATGTTTTAATATGGTTAGATATGCCATATATAGCATACATATAATTCGATGGTTGTTATATTTAATACATATGGTATATACCATATATATAATATATGGTATATATAGGTTTAAAATCATTGGTAAATTCAAGCTCCCCATGCAGATATGGTATGGGCGACATGGTATAGTAATATACCATGGGTTGGGGCTAGTCCTCAACCCCTTTTCTCCCAAAATAAAACATTACATATATTCAAATATATTATATGCCATAGTATGGTTAAGACTCATACAATGACGTGTTGGTTGTGGTGGTATGTTAATTTCTTGGGAGGTCATGGGTTTGAACCCCATTGAGCCCCAAAATGTTACACAACACAAACCAATATTGGCCAATGAGGGGCTTCCACGTGGCAGCCTCTTATTGGCTATCCAATGCCACATGTCATTTACCCATTGGTCCACTTGTCAACCTGTAACTCATCCATCGTATTCCAACTCAACTACCTAGTCATTGTATGATCAATCGACGTCGCACCTTGGGGTGTGGCCACGTCACCTGTATGGTTGTGCCACATGTCACTGTAAGGACATGAAACATGTCCTTTTACTCTATTTCCTTTTGACTTTGACCCAAAATTTGACTACTTATAACTTTTGCATACAAACTCTATTTGACTTTCCATTTTCACCATGGGAAAGTTGAAAACGAGTTCTACACATTGATGCCATTTCTGGGACGATTTGAGATGGTCAAATTTTAATCATTTATGGATCCTCTAGGACCTTTGTGAGCATTCCAGATCTCGTTGGAACTATGTGATCATTCCTTAGATCCTCTTGGATCACACCTTCCCACTAAAGAACTTTTAGACCTCCAAAAGTATAGATATTCAACAAATTAGTGATGATAACTCCAACTCACTCTTCCATCTCATTGAAATGTTCATATCCAATAAATTAGTGATGAAGCTTCTTCACTCTTCCATCTTGATGATTTTTTTTGGAAATAAGTCTTTGTTTTTGGTCTTCAATATTAGGTACCAGATCAATGCACTTCTGTCTGCTTCTATGGAATATATCTCTGAATCTGGCCTATGGAACTATAGATAATATGATATATAGCTCCAGTTCTGGCTCATAGATTCCCTAACAACAAAATTCCCATTCATTAAATCTCTGCGATACTTGTATATGTATTTCAACATCCACTCCCATCTCCTTTTGTGAAATATAATCCATCTTGGCCAATATGAAACCAAGTCAAATGTTGATCCATGCCTTGTCCATTTGGACTCATTGTTCTTATACTACTGAATGTATATGTAGAAGTCCCTAAATGAATGCTCTGCCCATTATCACTCCTACCTTGAAAACAATTATACTTTCACTATTATCATCTGTACCTGATTACTTATGTTCAAGGTATACATCCATACAAACATGACATAGTATTTAAGGATGCTTATAGAATGCACCTTTATGTGCCTCGTATTTTTGAAGAGGATCACTTCTCCTTTACCGACTCTAGAAAGTTTTGCATTACTTTGATGCTCTTTCCACTCCTGAACTACCTGTATCCTTCTATTCCTTTGCTTTCAGCTCTTCCAAATAAAGAATGTTGTCTTAGACAATTCGATCCGTATGTATCCTTTTAGCTAATTACAAGACAATACATTTGTCCATATTGTTGTATAAATTCTTAAAAATATTTATAACGAGATTCTTCTCATTGTGAAAAAATATGTATATAGGTGGCTATCTAGAAATCTCAAATGAGTTTCCTCTCACTCTATAACAAAGTGTAAGGTGTAAGGTGGATATCTAGAAATCTATAAAAAGATTCCTCTCACTCTTTACATCATATATGGTGGCAATGTAGAAATTATGTTTACAAAATTCCTCTCACTCATACAATGATCCAGGTGGATATTGGTGGCCACCCACCTTTTCCAACTTGCTCAAAACAATTTTTTGGCCATTTTGGCAATTTACTATTTTTAGTAGTTTTTAACTTCTGAGGCCATTTTGAGGGCCTAAATGAAGGTTTTTCAGGATCGATCTTCTCAATAATAGTTGAAGGATTTGATTTTTCCCCCAAAATGAATCTCCTCGATGATACCTTTCCAATGGGCTATTGTGTGCCTAAAATGGAGATTGTATGCAAAATTTACGACCCTGGGAAGTTGATGTACTAACTTACCCAAATGGGGCCCACATGAATTTTGGCGCTTCATCTCCTAGGGTTAGGTTTTTTGATATCTAAGTTTTTTGACATTCTTGTTTATTGTAAAAATTCCTTCATAGCCTCATTGTAATCATCTTCTTGCAAATGAGCGTAGCCATCACATCTCTT
Organism: Picea sitchensis; assembly: GCA_010110895.2. NCBI lineage: Eukaryota > Viridiplantae > Streptophyta > Pinopsida > Pinales > Pinaceae > Picea > Picea sitchensis. The sequence goes on along the minus strand of SNQJ01S0012403.1, from coordinate 58,934 downwards.
CTAAAAGATAAGCCACCACCATTCTAGCAAACTTGTTTTCTGCTGCATTTTACAGTTTCAACTTATTTCCTTATTGAATAGAAAACCAATTTTACAGTATCTCTATTATTCTATATTAAGCATATTTTAATAATCTGTATTCATTTCGTTATGCTCATAAAACCCGTATCAATGGTATCAGAACGATCTGCTCCTTATCGCCTTAATGCATGTCCCCAACGAGGTCAAGGTACAAAGAATTGGGTCTCGAGCTTGTTTCTCTTGAGGAAAAAAGGTCTTTCATGCCCAAGTGACCTCTCATGGCATGAGGAAAGAAAGATGACCGAACATGAGATCCTTTTAAAATGTTTCTTGAGGAAGTCCTCATGCAACAGAGGAACGAGATGATGGATAGTTTCACGCAAATCCTTCGACAACTACCAATAGGAGACATATCTTCCTCAAGTGAAGGCATCACCCCCTTAAAGGTACAAATCAACTTTGATATTCTTATATTTGAAGTTTATATAGACGCATATGATGTATACAAGTGGTTGAATCTAATAGAAGGGTATTTTTCTATCCATAACTTTTCGAATAGAGAAAATATTACTTTTTCTCTCCTCAAAGTCGTTCCCCAAGTCAAATATTGGTGGGAAACTTTCTATGAGCAAAAGGAAACAGAGGAACCCTCATTATTTACAGTCGTGACCACCTGAGAATCCTTTAGGGATGCTATTAAGCAACAATACTACCCTGTCAAAAGTTATGACAAATTGTATACCAAATAGACCACACTGCAGCAAGAAAGAGACCAAGCAGTGCTAGAGTTCACAAATATCTTCCATACCTTGCGCACCAAGATGAGTATCAAAGATTCAGAGTGACATATGGTGTTCAAGTATCACGTTGCTTTGCATAGATACATCTAGACCAAAATGGAATTTATGAACATCTCATCCTTGGGCGCGACCTACCGATATGAAATCAAAATTGAGCAGAAGCTCAAACAAAAGACGTGACAATTTGAGCCTAGGAACCCCTCACAACAAAAGCTAGGAAGGGGTGGCCAATACCCACAGAACAAAGAACAGATAAAATATGGATAGTATCAGGACAACCAGTCCAAGATGAAATCAAAGAAGGACACGAGAAAGACAAAGAAAGATACCGGGAAGTGGTGCAACTTCCATAAGAGCCCTTGGCATAACATTGTTGACTGTCACTCAAAGCAGTCGTTGGTGGCCAAAGTGAAAGACTCTGAATCAAATTGGGTTTTTTCCTCTGAGTCAGAACTAGAAAGGGGAAGACAAATCATTGATGCAGAACCCACTTCCACCATTTCTACCACCAAGCTCCATCCTGGTGAACCAGACGAGCCAGAAGAAGGAAAACGCCTCTTCCATTCACAGATGTGGGTAAAAGGCACCCTGCTGCACTTCATCATTGATAGCGGTAACAAGAATAACCTCATCTCAACAAAGGTCATCAAGAGGCTGGCCCTACTGACAAAGCCACACCCACAACTCTACACCATTGGATGGATCCACCAAGGAAGCGATCTCCACGTCATCCAATGGTGCCAAATATTGTACGACATCAATCCCTTCAAAGACGAGGTATTTTGTGATGTTTTTCCTCTCGAATTTTGTAATTTTCTTTTGGGCCAAACTTATTTATGGAAACGTCATGCTGTATATTATTCTATGCCTCATAGTGTTATTATTACTTTGAACAGGAAATTGTACACTATTCGAGGCAGTCCCTCCTAGTGCTATGTCCTTGATCTCTGCCACATGAAGGTCATCTCTTAGACTGGGAGTTTTTTCTTCTTCGTGATTCTCTCTCAGAGTGAGCAAAAGATCGTAACCACATCTAGGGCCTCTACGACTGATCTCTCCACACAACATAAGAACGTGGATAAGGTTGTGGAAGAATACTCAGATATCTTCTCCTCTCCTACTGGGGTACCTCTGCACTTCCAGGTCAAGCATCCCATTGATCTGAACCCAGGAACATCGCTACCCAATGGGCCATTCTATCGCCATTCTCTGTTAGAAACTGAGGAGATAAAGAGGAAGATCTAAGAATTGCTCCACAAGGGGCACATATGTCCCAATGAATCACCTTTACGGAGCCCAATCATGATGGTGCAGAAGAAATATGAGACCTGATGACTCTGCATTGATTACTGGGTCCTGAATACAATCATAGTCTGAAACCGGTACCCAATTCCTCGAATCGACGACCTCCTTGATCAACTCACAGGGGCCAAATACTTAAGTAATAATAATCTGAAGTCTAACTACCACCAGGTCCCAATAGAACATACAGATGTATGGAATACTACCTTCAAGTCAAAATAAGGTCCTTTTGAATGGTTGGTCAAGCCCTTTGGTTTGACAAATGCTCCACCAAAATTTATGAGGATGATGGGCGATATCTTATGAACTTTCACCAATAATTTTGTAGTGGTGTATCTGGATGGAATCCTCATCTACATCAAGACTTGGGAGGAAAACTTGCATCATATTCAATAGGTTCTTCACACCCTCTGACAACAAAAACTATATGCAAACTTGGAAAAATGATCCTTTGGCATGGACAAGGTCCATTACTTAGGCTACATCGTTGATCGACACAATGTGCATGTGGATCCAACCAAGATCTAGGTCACCTGTGACTGGCCAACCCTAATCCATATTTATGCAGGAACACAACAGAATACACAAACAACCATGAATACAAAGATGCAACAGAAATAACACTTCATTTCATTAATATCAAAGAACTGAAATTTGTTTACAGACATAATAGAAATAAACTAGCTAGGGTGTTGGTAGCTTATCTCTGAGAAGAGATGTGGCGACTAAAAGACTCTGAACTCTGTGTTATAATGAGGCTTGAAGGCCTATATATTATTGAGAAACAATGGAAACCCTAAACATAAAAAAAATCTAACCCTAGGAGATGAAACACTCAAATATGGGCCCCGTCGGGGTAAATTGGTACATCGATTTCCCGAGGTCGTAACTTTGGCATACTATATTCGTTTGACGCATATGATACATAATTAGAAATATCTATCTAATGAATACAACTAATGGGAAAAAAATCATGATAATATATCCAATCGGTTGATGCCCAAAAAACATCGTTTAGGGCCTCAAAATGGCTCTAAAAGTTCAGGACTAGAAAAACTGCCAAAAATAGTAAATTGTGCTACAATTAAGGAAACTGAAAAACTAAAAGAAACAATGGTGGGGGTCCAAGTGGAATATGTTGGTGGCCACCAATATCCACCTAGATCATTCCTCCCCCCTTAGTAAACAATGGTCCCCGTTGCGTTGAGTTCCTCCAAGAGATGAGGAAATTTCTGTTGAACTTGGTCCTTGGTGAGCCACTTGCCTTGGTGAAGGAGTTGGCCTACTTTGACAACTCGATATAGCTGGATCCTCTGTTGGCAGGTGTTATTGATCTATGTGTCCATAATTCGATCAATTGTGGCTTGTTCCATGTGGTATGGGTTTAACTCTATTGGTGTGAGTTGTTCTTCCATGTCAAATGTGTCCAGTAGAGGTGGAAAGTAAGGCCGAAGGAGATCCACATTGAAAACTAGGTGCAGACCAAGGAATGGTGGGATACTGAGCTCGAAGGAATTGTCCCCTATATCCTTGGTGATGGTGTATGGACCATATCAGAGTGGGAAAATCTTGCGGTGGGGTCCAGCGAGGCACTCCTTCTGCAAATGTAGCCACACTTTGTTGCCCACCTGGAAGTTGTGTTGCACCTGATGTTGATCATGTCGTTGCTTTTACTTAGCATTGGCTCTGTCCAATATGTCATGAACCTGTTGGAGATTGTGCTGAATGCACTCAATGAATCTGTTCACCTTGGTAGCTTCAGACTAGACATGAGCCGAATCATCCTAAGTAGCTGCAAATGGTATGTCTATGTCAATGGGACATAGCGAATAGAATCCCAAGCCCACCTAAAAGGGGTTGTGGTTGGTTTAGTTGTGAAGGGCCCGATTATAGCTATGGTGTACATAGGGGAGGCTCTCATCCCATGTGTGTGGATTCTTTGAGTTGTACATGCACAAAATGTGTACGATCATCCTGTTGACGACCTCTGTCTGGCCATCAGTTTGGGGATGGAAAGATGTGGACTTGGTGAGCTTGGTGTCCAGCATTGACTAGAGGCTGGAACAAAATGTACCAAGGAACCTGCTGTCCTGATTTGAGATGATAGAATACGATATCCGAAAGTGTACCCACACTCATTCAAAGAAGAGTTTAATAATGGCTTCTACTGTGATATTCTTCTTGCAAACTGCCATAATGGCCATCTTCGAGAATCTGTCGATGACCACGAAAACATATTCGTTGCCATTCTTAGTAGAAGGAAGGCCCCACATGTAATCCATGGATATGGATTCCCAAGGTCGACTAGGGGTAGGAAGTGGAGTATAGAGGCCTTGTTTCTTGATGGTCAATTTGGCAATGGCATAGGCAGTGCAGGATCTAATGTACTTCCTCACATCCTATCGAAGGTTTGTCCAATAAAATAGTTTTACAGTACTGCTACTGTTTTCTCAACCTTGAAATGCCTAGCGACCTGACTATAGTGCGCTTCCAAAATCATCTTGGCACACTCACTTGAAGGAACACAAAGGTGTCTCAGGTGACATAGTAGTGCATCCTGGAGGTGAAAATTTGGAACTCGGTTACCCTTCAAGAGAGTCTTGTATGTGTTACCAAAATTTGGATCGCTCTTGTATAGAAGTGGCCAATCAAAAGTTTTGTGCCCACAAGAGTTGAGCACAATGGTTATCACCATGATCAGTTGTCGAATAAGGCAATATGCAACATTATTGGTGCTTCCCTTCTTGTACTTGATGTTCAAATGAAACTGTTGCAGATATGTGGACTGCTTCTGATGGTGATTGTTCTACAACTTCCCTTGTGTCTGTATGAACTATAGGGGTCGGTGGTCTATGTGGATGATTGTTTCCTTACCCAAAATGTAATGCTTCCACTGTCGGGAATCCTTCACAATGGAATAAATTTCTTTGTCATAATTGAGATACTTTAAGACTGTCTCAGAATATGTATCACTGTGATATACCATTGGATGCCCCTGTTGAGTAAGAATTGCCCCAATGGAATAATCATAGGCATCTGTCTCGATCTCAAATGGTTGTTGCAAGTCCAGTAATGTTATTACTGGGGTGCAACAGAGGCGATGTTTCAATTCTAGGGATGCTTTTTGTTGAGATTTTGACCAAAATAATTTTTCTTTCGCTCCTCCCTTGGTGACCTGACTCAAGGGCCAAGTGATATGAGATAATCCCATCACGAAACTGTGGTAGAAATTAGCAAGACCCAAAAAGTTGCAAAGATCTGTTAGAGTGGTCGGGGTTGGCCAATCCCAGATGACTTGGATCTTGGTTGGATCCACATGCACCCCCTGCTCATCAATAATGTATCCCAGATACTCAACCTGGTTCATGCAAAAAGTGCACTTCTCCAAATTGGCACACAACCTGTGTTTCCGCAATGTTTGGAGGACCCGTCGGATGGTGTGGAGGTTCTCTTCCCAAGATTAGTTGAAGATCAGAATGTCATCCAAGTACACTACTACAAATGAGTTGGTGAATGGTTTCAAGATGTCATCCATCAGTCTCATGAAGGTTGTGGGAGAATTCGTCAACCCAAAAGGCATGACCAACCATTCGAAAAGGCCCTCCTTGGATTTGAAGGCATTCTTCCACACATCAGACGGTTCAGTTGGTACCTCATGATACCCGAACTTCAAGTCGATCTTGCTGAAATATTTCTCCCCTTTGAGTTGGTCCAAAAGGCCATCAATCAGTGGGATCGGGTACCTATTCCATATGGTGATCTTGTTCAACGCTCAATAGTCAATACAGAGTCGCCAAGTCCCATCCTTCTTCTGCACCAACACGATCGGGCTTCCATAGGGCGATGAACTTGGTCAGATGTGACCTTTCTGCAACAACTCCTGAATATGTCACTTGATTTCATCATTCTCCAGAGCATTCTCCAGAGTAGAGCGTCGAAAGATCAGTCCATTGGGAAATGATGCACCTGGGGTCAGATCGATGGGGTGATTGACTTGACAGGCTGACAGTGTGGAGGCACCTCTACGGGTGAGGTGAATATGTCATGGTACTCGTCCACAACCTTGTCCATTTGTTGTTTTTGTGTGAAGGATCCCTGTCTGGAGGTCATGGCCATAGTATTCTTCTTTCCATGAGGGCAGATCATCAAGAAAACAAATTTACCTATTTTGGAAATGAGCTTACTGCATTGTTTTGCAGTAACCAAAGAGATAGCGACAAGCAGTGGTACCTATGGTATCCTTTACAACTTATTTCCCAATGTAACAATAACAATGCGAGGTTAGTAATCATACACAACATGTCACTTCCACAAGTATGGTTGGCCTTATAATACATCACAAACATCAAGAGGATCAATGTCACATAATACCTCATCGGTGAAGGGCTTGATGTTATAGGGAAGGCGACATTGTTGGCTGACATGAAGATCCATTACTTGGTGAAGCCACCCAATGGTGTACAACTGTGGGTGTGATATGGTCAGAAAACCCAACCACTTCACGACCTCTACTGAAATGATGTTCTTTTGGCTCTCGTTGTCGACGATGAACTGTAGCGGGGAGCCCTTTACCCACATCTGGGAGTGGAAGAGACACTCCTCCTCCTTTGGATCTTCTGGTTCTTCCTTTTGGATCTTCTTGGTGGTAATAGTGGAATTGGGCTCCACATTGATAATCTAGTTCCCTCTATCATTTCCCTTCTTGGGTTCTGATTCAGTGTCAGAGCATGCATCTGATTCAAAATCCCTCATCTCATCCATCGGTGACTATTTGGCCTGACACTCACTTGTGTTGTGAGTGGAGCTCTTATGGAACTCACACCACTTTCTGTTTTCCTTATTCGACTTTGTGGTGTTGTTCACCTTGGCTTTGTTATTTGTTATGTGGTTTGGGGGAACCTTTTGCTTTCTTTTGATTCACAGATCCAAAGTCTCGCTTCTTCTGTTTGAATTTCTACTCAATCTTGGCAACATACAGATATGTCATACCAAGTGAAGAGATGTATAGGAACTCCATTTCCTCCTGAATGTATCTGTGTAGACAACTGCGATACTTCAACACCAAATGTTTCTATGAATCTTTGATACCTAACTTTGTGCGCAGGGTATGGAACAGATTCGTCAATTCATGCACATCTTGATCTGTTTTCTACCACAATGTAGTCCGTTGTATGTAATTTTCCTCATAGCTCCCCATGGGATAATATTATTCCTTGATGGTGTCTCAGAAAGAATTACAAGTGGGTATGGATGAGAACAGGGAGGGTTCTTCCTTGTCCTTTTTCTCACAGAAGGTTTCCCACCAGTGCTTGACATGGGGGGCGGCTTTGATCATTGAAAAAATAATCTTCTCCCAGTTGGAAAAATCATGAACTGAGAAATATCCTTCTAATAGATTCAACCATCTATATACGGTGTCTACATATATTTGAACATCAAATATGGGAATGTAAAATTTTACTTGTACCTTAAAAGGGGTTGCGCCTCTAGAATGGTTGTTGGATGTAGATGCGCCGCCAGTGGTCAATCATTGAAGGATCTGGGCAAAGTTATCCATCATCATGTTTCTTTGTTTTTCAAGGGCCTCCTTAAGAAATATTTTTATAGGATATCATGCTCCCTCATCTTTCTTTTCGTCCCCCATGGGCGTTCGTCGGGGTTTGTGAGGTTGATCTTGCAAAGGTTCAACCAGATCGAGCCCTAACTCCTTATACCCCGACCTTGTTGGGGACATGGAAAGAAGGATTGAGAAAGAGAAGACCGCTCTGATACCATTGATCTGGATTTATGCAGGAATGAAATAGAATAAACAAACAACCATGAATACAAAGATGTAGTGGAAATAACACTTCATTTCATTAATATCAAAGAACTGAGATTTATTTACAGGCAGAATAGAAATAAACTAGCTAGGGCGCTGGTAGCTTATCTTTGAGAAGAGATGTGGCAGCTACATGCCTCTAAACTCTATGTTACAATGAGGTTTGAAGGCCTATGTATTATTGAGAAATAATGGAAACCCTAAACATCCAAAAAACCTAACCCTAGGAGATGAAACGCCCAAATATGGGCCCCATCTGGTTAAATTGGTACATCAATTTATCGGTGTCATAACTTTGTCATACTATCTCCATTTGATGCATATGGTACATTGTTAGAAAGATCTATCTGAGGAATACAACTATTTGAAAAAAGAAATCATAGTAATTTTTTTTTGTCGGTTTATGCCCAAAAAACGTCATTTAGGGCCTCAAAATGGCTCCGAAAGTTCAGGACCCGAAAAACTGCCAAAATAGTAAATTATGCTATAATTAAGGAAACTGAAAAAATAAAGAAACAATGGTGGGGGTCCAAGTGGAATATGAGGGTGGCCACTAATATCCACTTGGATCAAGCCCCAACCACACTCACTGAAATTCAAATCTTCTTGGGCCTCACCAATTTCTATCGCAGGTTTGTATTGGGATTCTCTCATATCACATAGGCCCTCAACGAAGTAACCAGGGGTGGAGGTAAGGAAAAAATTGTGTGGGACCTATCCCAACAATGAGACTTCGATGAATTGAAGAAGTGTTTGTGCCCATACCTAGTACTTTCATTATTGGACATGCAACATCCCTTTGAGATCGAGACAAATGCTTCATACTATGTTGTGGGCACCATTCTCACTCAACACAGCCACCCCGTGGCATATCATAGTGAGATACTATCAAATGTTTTACATAAGTACCCTACTTACGACAAAAAAATGTACTCCATTGTGCAAGCCTGCCGCCAGTGGAGACATTACATTCTTGGGAAGAAGACAATCATCCACACTGATCCCAAGCCACTATAGTTCATGGAGGCCCAAGGAAAATGTAGAATGACCACCATCAGAAGTGGTCCACATACTTACAACATCTCCACCTCAACATCAAGTATAAAATAGGAAGTACCAACTGAGTTGTCGATTGCCTCAGTTGACCTTTGGTCATGACACTCACCATGGTGCTAGACTCTTGCAAACATGAGACCTCCAAATAGCCCCACCTCTACGAGATAGACGATGACTTCTCCACCACCTACCAAATGTTGGGCGCGAAGTCAGTGGTCGCTAATTTCTGTTAGAAAAATAGGATCACAGAGAAATAAAATAAAATAAATGCAGAAATAAAATACAGAAGATACATAATACAACAAAGACATAGATATACGTGGTTCACCCAGTGTGGGCTACTTCCACCAAAGAAATTTCCATGTCCTTCCTTTATTATTATCCAAGAATAGAAGGGATACAACCTATAACAAACCCGTTGTAACTTCCTCTTATTTATTTCACAGTTTCCTATCTCAGAATACAATATTCACTATCATCCTTAGCCACAATACATTTCCCTCATAAAAGAGGGTTTCCTTCTAGGGAGAAAAACCCTAACATAATTTATACCGTTAGATCTATGACCTTATAATGAACTGTCTAGATTTACAATGAAATTACAATATACATTTACAAGGCAATTTTTTCCCATAGAGGGGGTAACCCCCCTTCTATACTCCCCCGCATGGAAGAGTGTACATTCTTTTGGGGTGTAAAGTCTTCATGGGGTATAAACATGACTGAAAACAAAGACCTCTGAATCTGGAATATAATCAGGCTCCACAACCAATAATCTCCCACTTGAAGAATGATCTCAACAACTCCAGCGTTGTTGTATCTGCTGGACTATGAACCTTCTTGGACCTAGAAAATTTCTCATCTTCACCGTCATGCTTGAAGACCAACTGAAACTGAGCAAGAACTTAGTTTCTCCCTGGTTACTCCCTTTGTTAACATGTTTGCAGGATTCTGGCTAGTGTGTATCTTTTCCAACTTCAAATGTCCATCTTCCAAGATGAATCGTATGAAATGGTATCTTAGATGTATATGATTAGTATTAGAATGGAAGGATGATTTCTTTGCAAGATGAATGGCACTCTCACTATCATAGTACAACCTGTTATTCTCCTTCTTCTTTCCTAATTCCTCCATAAACCTCTGTAACCAAATCATTTCTTTACTAGCCTCTATAGCAACAACATACTCTACTTCTATTGTTGAAAGTGAAACAACCTTTTGTAGTTTGGAAATCCAACTTACTGTTGTTCCACCTATAGTAAAAGCATACCCTGTGGTGCTCCTCCTTCTATCTTTATCACCTGCCATATCCGAATCAACATATCCCTGTAGAATAGTGTTTGGACCTCCAAAACATAATGCATGAGTAGCAGTACCTCTTAAATACCTGAGAATCCACTTTACAGCCTCCCAATGTTCTTTACTTGGATTGTTCATATACCTACTCACAACTCCCACTGCATGTGCAATATATGGTCTTGTACAAACCATCACATACATCAAGTTGCCAATTGCTGATGAATAAGGGACCCTGGACATGTATTCTATCTCCTCCTCTGTCTTGGGACACATTTCCTTAGTTAATTTGAAATGGCTGGCCAAAGGTGTACTAATTGGTTTTGCATTTTTCACTATGAACCTTTCCAACGCCTTCTCTATGTACTCACCCTGAGATAATGTCAATTTGCAATTTTTTCCATCTCTTGTTATTCTCATACCAAGGATTTTCTTTGCAACACCCAAATCCTTCATCACAAATGAATTAGCTAATTTCTTCTTGAGCACATTTATATCCTGCATATTAGACACTGCAACAAGCATTTTTGGACACACCTACCACACTTATAAGGGGGGTGAATGAGTGTGGGGCTCTTTTTCCCAAAACTTCCCTCTTGCACAAAAACTCATCAATTATCATTCAACATTTATTCATTACCCATTGTTGTCATTTATAACCAGTTATATGTGAGA
>SNQJ01S0012403.1:33439-46694 GCA_010110895.2 Picea sitchensis | reverse complement strand
TTTCGGTCACTTAACCCATTTCTAGGTCACTTAACCTATTTTCCTTATTTTAGGGTTAACCACTTTCAATAAATAGAAAGTTCTCCAATACTTTAACATTTAAATATTCCTTCTTGATTTTGTCACCTTATTTTATCATTTCTTGATTTTGTCACTTCTCTTGATTTTATCATTTCTTGATTTTGTCACAAGCATGGGTCCTCCAAACATTCTTCTAGGATAACTCAATCCGCAAAGCGTCTTCCCATGAGGGCTTTCACCATAAGGGGACCACTTTAGAGTTCATCCATTTGTGCACCTTATCAATCATGATAAGACAATAATGAGTCATATATACATTTTTTCAACAATGCGTCATATACCAATGAAACCACATCGATCCATCTTCATCATGTATCAATGACAACTCATTGACCCATCTTCATCTATGCATTATCATCAAGGACAATATATATTATATTACATCAATCATCAATCAATCAATCCTATGACATCAATCAATCACTTGACATCAATCAATCAATCCTATGACATCAATCAATCACTTGACATCAATCAATCAAACCATTGGCATCAATGACAACATGATCCAACAAGCATGTCATCTACATATAATAGCAAGATAATATAGCTTCAATTTTCTAGCTTTTTAAAATAAACACAGTGATCAGAATGACATCTACTATAACCTTGTTCTGTCATAAACATGTCAAACTTCAAATATCATTGCCTCGGAGCTTGATTTAGGCCATACAAGTTCTTCTTCAACTTTCATACCAAATTCTCCTTCCCTTTGACCTCATACCCCTGTGGTTGTTTCATATAAATATCTTCCTCCAAATCCCCATGGAGAAAAGTTGTTTTTACATCTAACTATTCAAGATGAAAATATTCTACTACCACGAGACTCAAAATAGTCCTAATTGAAGTCATTTTAACAACAGGAGAAAATATTTCATCAAAATATATACCTTTATTTTGTGAAAACCCCTTTACAACAAGTCTAGCCTTATATCGCTTTTCTCCTCCATCTTCTTCCTTCAACTTGTAAACCCATTTATTCTGCAATGCTCTTTTTCCTGCATGAAACTGAACCAAGTCCCAAGTCTGGTTATTTACCAAGGAATCCATTTCCTCCTTCATGCCTTGCTCCCACTTCTTTTTGGTGTCTACCTGCATTGCCTCTTCATAACATTCTGGTTCACTAGAATTAGTCAACAATAAATAATACAATGAAGGAGAGTATCGTTAAGGGGTATATGTAACCTGGTAGATCTTCTAACTACACTTGCAAGAGTTTGAGGTACACGTTTCTCATGTTTTTGTACATTTTGATTTTCTAGTTCCTTTGGAATTTCTTTTCTAGTGATCTCATCAAGCACTGTGTATTCTGGTTCTTCTTTTTCTCGTTTCTTTCCTTGCAACTGATATTTGTACATGACCTTGTCATTGAATATGACATATCTACTCCTAATTATTTGTTATTTTCATAATCCCATAAGCGATAAACAAAATCATTAACACTGTATCCAATAAAGGTACACTTCTTGGATTTTGCCTCAAGCTTTGTTTTATTTTTTTTATCAATATGGACAAATGCTTCACAACCGAAAGTCTTCAAAAAAGAATAGTTTACCTTTTTTTCTGTCCATGCCTCCTCTGGAATTCTACCATCCAAAGAGCTTGAAGGTCCTCTGTTTATTAATTAAACAACAATATCTACCAAATCTCCCCATAAATGTAAGGGCAAACCAACATGCAATCTCATACTCCTTGCACGCTCCATGATTGTCCTGTTCATCCTTTCTGACACACCATTTTCTTGTGGTGTTCTTGGAACTATCTTCTCTCTACGAATCCCATGGTATGAACAATAATCATCAAACTCCTTGCTGTAATATTCACCTCCATTATCTGATTTGAGACACTTCAACTTTTTTCCTATCTCATTCTCAACCAAAGCTTTCCATTTCTTGAAAGTATAAAAAACATTAGATTTTTGTCGAATGCAATAAACCCAAGTTTTTCTAGTTGCATCATCAATAAAAGTAACATAGTAACGAGAGCCACCAAAAGATGATACCTCAGATGGTCCCCATACATCTGTATGCACAAGATCTAACCTTTCACTCTTCTTTTCTTTTCCAACTCTGAGAAATTTGACTCTCTTATGGTTTTCATAAACACAATGCTCACAGAAGTCCAAATCAATTTGTTTAAGATCTAGAAACAAATTTCTTTTGTGACGTATTTGCATCCCCTTCTCACTCATGTGTCCAAGCCTATGATTCCACAGTGTTGTATCCACTCCTGTAGAAGCTAAAGAGATAGAAGATTCAATACTACCAGTACATAAATACAATGTACCTACCTTCTCTCCTTTTTATATCACCAATGATCCTTTGATGACCTTCCACGTCTTATCTGTAAATATGGATATACAACCTTCAATTTCCAACTGTCCTGTTGAAATTAGATTTTTCCTTAGATCTGGAACATGTCTTATCTCTTTAAACAACCATTGGTTTCCATTTCTTTTCTTTATTTTTACCTTTCCCATTCCAACAATTTTGCATTGTGCATCATCACCCAAATGAACCTGTCCGAAATCACCTTGAACATAGTCTAGAAAATGTTTCCTATGGGGTGTGGCATGAAATGAAGCCCCTAATCTACCACCCAAGACTCATAAATATTATCTACAGAAAGAATAAAAGCATCTTGTAACACATCACCTGTTACATTTGATTCCTGATTTCTCTCCTGCTGTCCATATCTTTGTTTCTTTGGAGCTCTGCAATATTTCTTCAGATTTCCTTTCTTCCCACAATTCCAACACTCTATCTTTCTAAGTCTGGATTTGGATCTGCCCTTCCTATAATTCTTGTGGTTCCCTGATCCCTTTCCTCTATCCTTTTGTCTTCCCCTATTCTCCATGTTCAACGCATTACCTGATGTCTCACCTGTGCTTTTCCATCACATTTCCTGACTAAGGATAACACCAACAACATCATCAAATTTTAAAGTATTTGAACCAGAGACAGAGTTACTTGCAGCCAAGACCAAGACGTTCCATCTTTCTGGCAACGAGCACAAGATTAGAAGAGCCCTAATGTCATCATCAAAGTCCACTTTTACATAACTTAGTTGATTAGTAACCGTATTAAATTCATTTAAATGATTTGCAGTAGTCCCACCTTCTGACATCTTTATATTAAATAATATCTTCATTATAAATACCTTATTGGACGCCGAGATTGTTTCATACAATTTAGCCAATGAGTCCATCAAAACCTTCGTTGTATTTTCTTTCAAAATATTGAAAGCCACCGACGCTGCTAGGCTCAGCCGTATCGTTCCTAGAGCATTTTTGTCAATAATTTCCCATTCTTCGTCCTTCTTAGCCGTTGACTTATTTTCCATTCCGCTTAATGGTAGGAATATATCCTTATGATATAAATAATCTTCCATCTGCATTGTCCATAACTAGTAGTTTTGGCTGTTAAATTTTTTGACCCTAAACTTTCCATCTTCTGACATTGCTCCCACTCGAACTAGGAACCCTCTTTTCCTGTGAGTTACCTTTCGTTCTGATACTAGTTGTTAGAAAAATAGGATCGCGAAGCAATAAAATAAAACAAATGCAGAAATAAAATACATAAGATACATAATACAATAGAGACACAGATATACGTGGTTCACCCAGTGTGGGATATGTCCACCAGAGAAATTGCCAGGTCCTTCCTTTATTATTATCCAACAATCGAAGGGATACAACCTACAACGAACCCGTTGTAACTTCCTCTTCTTTCTTTCACAGTCTCCTATCTCAGAATACAATATTCACTATCATCCTTAGCCATAATACATTTCCCTCATAAAAGAGGGTCTCCTTCTAGGGTAAAAACCCTAACATAATTTCTACCGTTAGATCTGTGACCTTATAATGAACGGTCCATATTTACAATGAAATTACAATATACATTTACAAGAATTTTTTTTGCCGCAGAGGGGGTAACCCCCCTCTACACTCCCCCATGTGGAAGAGTGTACATTCTTCTGGGGTGTAAAGTATTCATGGGGTATAAAAACTGATGAAAACAAAGGCCTCTGAAATCTGGAAGATAATCAGTCTCCACAACCAACAATTTCCATCTTCAACATGGGTTCTTGTGCCATCTGGTCCATCTTTGCATTCCATCAAGTGAGCGTGGAAATCTGATTTGGGAAGTTCACTATATTTGTGTGGCAAGACACTTTGGCATCGAAAAGACAGTGTCAGTGTTGCATAAACATTTATACTCGCTGAAACTCCATCTCAATGGACTACATGTCATGCCTCTCATCCACCAAGAGGGGAAATAACTGTGTTTTTGTGGTTGTTGATCGCTTTTGCAAGATGGTGATTCTAGCCACCTACAAGAAGAACATCACAACAGAAGCCACTACCAAGCTCTTCTTTGAACGAGTATGGGTACATTTTTGGATCCCACAAACTATTATCTCAGACCGTGATAGTTGTTTCCTCAGCACATTCTAGTCGAGCCTTTGGTCACTGCTGGATACCAAGCTCACCAAATCCACTGCCTTCCACCCCCAGATAGATGGCCAAACTGAGGGCGTTAATCAGATGATCATACATATCCTGCACATGTAAAATTCAAAACACCCCTGCAGATGGAATGAGAGTATTCCCTATGTCCAACATAGCTACAACCGAGACCTGCATAGCTCAAATGGCCACAACCCCTTTCAGGTGGGATTGAGATTCCAACCATTGGGCCCCATGGATGTTGCACTAACACTAGTGACCACCTCTACTAACTCGTCCCCTGCTCCACCAAAAGTTGACAAAGCCACCCGGTTCATTGAGAGGATCCAACACATCCACCAACAAGTTCATGATATTCTACAAAAGTCTAATGCCAAGTACAAGAAGTGCCATGATCAACATCGGGTGCCACATAGTTTCAGGTTGGAGACAAATTTTAGTTGCACTTACAGAAATAATGCCTTATACAGCCCCATCGAAAGCTTCAACCACTTCATTATGGGACATACACCATCACCAAGGTTGTGGGTGAAAATTCTTTTGAGCTCAACATTCCCCCTTTCCTTGGCATGCACCTAGTCTTCAACGTGGCTCTCCTTCGACCATATTTCCCACCATTATTGGACACCTTAGAGATAGCAGAGCAGTTGACACCAACAGATCTCAACCATGACTTCATGAAACAAGAATATAGTGATCATATTTTGGACACATAGATCAAGGGCACTCGACAACAAAGGATCCAACTTTATCGAGTCATCAAAGCAGGACAACTCTTGCACCAAGGAAAGTGGCTCACCGGGGGCTAAATTCAGCAGAAATTTCCTCATCTGATGGGGGAAATCAAAAAAATGGAGACCATTTAATACTGAGGGAGGATTTATCCAAGTGGATATCAGTGGCCACCCACCTTTTCCAACTCACTCAAAACATTTTTCTGGTAATTTTGGCAATTTACTATTTTTAGTAGTTTTTAACTTTCGATGCCATTTTGAGGGACTAAATGAATGTTTTTCAGGATCGATATTATCAATGATATTCAAAGGCTTTGGTTGAGAATCCAAAATGAATCTCCTCGATGATACCTTTCTAACAGGCTATCATGCTCCTAAAATGAAGATCGTATGCAAAAGTTACGACCCCAAGAAGTTGATGTACTAACTTACCCAAATGGGGCCCACATGACTTTTGGTGCTTCATCTCCTAGGGTTAGGTTTTTGGATGTCTAGGGTTTTTGACATTCCTGTTTATTTTAAAAATGCATTCAGATCCTCATTGTAATCATCTTCTTGCGAATGAGCATAACCATCACATCTCTTCTCAGAGATAAGCCGCCACCATTCCAACAATCTTGTTTTCCGTTGCATTTTATAGTTTCAGCTTATTTCCTTATTGGATAGAAAACTAGCTTTAATGTATCTCTATTATTCTATGTTAATGATCTTGTAATAATCTGTATTAATGTGTCACATTTTCAACCCTCATTGACTCCCAAAAGTTTACACAACACAAACCAATATTGGTCAATGAAGGGATTCCACATGACAGCCTCTTATTTGTTGGTTATGGAGCCTGATATTATATGCCATAGTATGGTTGAGACTCATAGGGTAGCGTGTTGGTTTTGGTAGGTATGTTAAGTTCTTGGGAGGTCACGATTTTGACCCTTGTTGACTCCCAAAATTTTACACAACACAAACCAATATTGGCCAATGAGGAGCTACCACATGGCAACCTCTTATTTGTTGGTTGTGGAGCCTTATATTATATGCCATAGTATGGTTGATACTCATATGGTGGCATGTTGGTTGTGGCGGGTATGTTAATTTCTTGGGAGGTCATGGTTTCGACCCCAATTGACTCCCAAAATTTTACACAATGAAAATCAATATTGTCCAATGAAGGGCTACCACATGGTAGCCTCTTATTTGTTGGTTGTGGAGCCTGATTATCTTCCTAATTCAGAGGTTTGTTTCATTCGTGCTTGGATCCCATTTATTTACGAAGGGTGTGTGGGGCGGATTTCCCCCCCACTACTATCGATAGGGGGGGAAACGATAATTAATATATCCCCCCCTTGCTGGGGGATTCGGGGGAAGCGCCCATGAAGATAAATTTTGGGGAAAATGCCTTATAAAATATTGTAATTTCGTAGTCAATATGGACCATTGATTATAAGGTTTCATATATGATGGTAGAAGTTATGTTAAGTATTTTTTCCCTAGAAGGCAACCCTCTTTTTTATGAGGGATTTGTATTGCAGTTGTGAGTGATAGTGAATATTGTATTCTGAGGGACGATACTATGAGAGAAAGAAGAGGAAGTTACAATGGGCATGCTGTAGGTTGTATCCCTTCATTTTCCTAGATAAAAAAAAGGAAGGACCTAAAAATTTATCTAGTGGACATAGCCCACACTAGGTGAACCACATATATCTATGTCTCTATTGTATTGTGTATCTTCTGTGTTTTAATTCCTCACTTGTTTTATTTTATTTCTTTGCAATCCTTTTTTTCTAATAACTCGTATCAGAGCCAAAGGTAACTCAGAGGAAAGGAGGGTTCCTGGTTCGATTGGGAGCAATGGTGGAAGATGGAAAGTTTAAGGTCGATAATTTTAATAGCCAAAACTTCTAGCTATGGAACATGCAAATGGAAGATTATTTCTATCAGAAGAATCTTTACCTACTGTTGGATGGAATAGAAAAGAAGTTGACGACCACAAAGGATGAAGAATGGGAGGTTCTTGACAGAAAGGAATTGGGAACAATAGGGTTGTTCTTGGCAACATCGGTGGATTTCAATATTTCGAAAGAAAAGACAATGGAGGATCTGATAAAGGAACTATCTAGACTATACGAAAAACCCTCAGCTTCCAAAAAGGTATTTTTAATGAAGAAATTATTTAAAATGAATATGTCAGAAGGTGGGTCTATTGCAAATCATTTAAATGAATTTAATATGGTTACCGATCAACTAAGTTCTATAAAAGTGAACTTTGATTATGAGGTTAGGGATATTATAATCTTGTGCTCATTTCCAGAATGATCCAGGTGGATATTGGTGGCCACCCACCTATTCCACTTGGACCCCCACCATTGTTTCTTTCAATTTTTCAGTTTCCTTAATTGTAGCACAATTTACTATTTTTGGTAGTTTTTTCGGGTCCTGAACTTCCGAAGCCATTTTGCGGCCCTAAATGACGTTTTTTGGGCATCAAACCTTCGTAGAATATGAGTTCATTTTGGACTTGATATACGCTGTCAATAGTTTTAGTCCTCGGATAGATATTTTTAACAATGTATCATGTGCATCAAATGGAGATAGTATGCCAAAGTTATGATCCTGGGAAATTGATGTACCAATTTACCCCGATGGGGCCCATATTTTGGCGTTTCAACTTTCATCTCCTAGGGTTAGGTTTTTGGATGTTTAGGGTTTTCCATTGTTTCTCAATAATATATAGGCCTTTGAGCCTCATTGAAACATAGAGTTGATTGTTTCACCTTTATTACGTTGGCACACTTCACTTTCGACGATAAAGTTAAGGATATCCTTATTCATGCTTGCCCCAAAAAAATAATGACGAGCATGAGCATAGGTCTTTTGGAAGCCCAAATGACCTACAATAGATAATGAGTGCAACTAATTTAAGAGCCTCAACTTGAGTGCTAATGAGGGATATAGAACCAGGTGATCTTTATATCTGAGAATATTGTTCTACAAAGTGTAGCCGATGGGAGGATTAGGGTCCTCCTCAAGGAGATGAATTAACAGAGAGAGAGTTGATTGATTTAGCCACTCTTTTCGTACTTATTCAATCCAATCAAGGAACTATAAGGATAAGGAAAATGGGGAGGCTTCCTCCTCATGTTTCCTAAACAATGAATCAAATACTATATTGTCCTTTCCCTTTTTATATATGATTTCATAATTATAACCCAACATTTTGGTTAGCCACTTGTTTTTTTCCGGGGAGGATCACTGTTGCTCCAAGAAATACTTCAAAATATGGTGATATTTTTTTATTTGAAAATGACGCCCCAAAATATGCGACCTCCATGTGGGAACCACATGGAGAATGACCATCATTTCTTTTTCATATGTATATCGACCTAGATTGCGACCGCTCAACGCTTTGCTAGTAAAGGCCACAGATCAACCATCTTGTGTGAGCATTGCACCTAGACTAGTGAAAGAAGCATATGATTCCACCAGAAAGGTTTTGTTGAAGTATCGAGTAGATAGGAAATGAGTAGTGCGCATGTCCCTCTTTAACTCTACGAAGTCTTGCTCAGTAGAAAGTGTCCAATGAAATGCACTCTTCTAAAGAAGGTCGGTCAAGGGCTTTGCAATTTTTCCATAATTGTGGACAAATTTTCTATAATAGCTTGTGAGATTGAGAAAACCACTTAGGAACTTTAAATTCGTGGGTCATGGCCACTCCTACATAGATTTTATATTTTTGGGGTCCATGTTTACCCCTTCTCGACCCACAATGTGTCCCAAGTACTCCACTTGGCTGGTTCCATAGGAACATTTGGTCTTTTTGATGGACAATTGGTTGTGCTGCAAAAAATGAAGGACTTTGTCCACATGTAGAAGGTGGCTATCCCAAGTGTGGTTGTAGATGAGGATGTCATCAAATAAAACTAGGACAAACTATCGAAGGTAATGTTTCAATATTTTGTTCATGATACTTTGGAAGGTGGATGGGGTATTTCAAAGGCTAAAAGGCATGAACACGAATTCATAATGTCCTTCATGAGTTCTGAAAGAAGTCTTCAGAATATCTATCTCCTTCATCTGGATCTGGTGATAACCTGAGCGTAGGTCTAATTTGGTGAAGAAATAGACACCTTGGAGTTCATCCAACAGATCATAAATGATAGGAATGGGAAACTTATATTTGATGGTTAATTTATTCAAGACACTAAAATCAAGACACATGCATCAAGTACCTTATTTCTTTAAGACCATCATCACAGGAGAAGAATAGGGGCTGGTACTAGGGATAATTACACCCTTCTCCAGTAATTTTTGTACCATCTTTTCGATTTCATTTTTTTGAGAAAATGGATACCTGTAGGGACATACATTGGGGGGTTGAATTCCCGACAGGAGAGGGATGCCATGATCATGCTCACCCATGGAAGGAGGTAAATCCATTGGAAATTCAAAGACCTTGGGGTACTTGTCCAAGATTACTTGCAGGATAGGAGGGACTATCGAAGAGGCCTAATCGATGACCTGGATGACATGCAATTGAGAAATCACACCATGGTCGCCTTTCTTCAACATTTTTTCCATCCTATGATAACTCATGATTTCAAGAAAGCCTTCTTTGAGACAACAAAGGGTATAGGTTTGAGCCTCTTTGGTGAAGCTCATATATAAATATTGATAATCCATTGTGATTGGTCCTAGAGTGAGAATCCATTCCACACCCAAAACCATATCAAAAACCCCTATGTAAATGGATAAAATATGGTTTTTCATATGATAATCACCCATTTGGAATTTGACATTTTCACAATGGCCCCCACACTTCATTGAACCATCATTAGCAATGAGAATTTGAAAATTAGAAACAAGGCGAAGAAAGCAATGGGTATTTGCATCAAGTCTGCAATGAATAAAATTATGGGTGTTACCATTATCAATCAACACCACAACTAGCCTATGCTTGATGTAGCCCTTGATATTCAATGTTTTTGGGGTTGAAATACCCAAGAGGGAATGAAGCGATATGATAGGTTCCTTTGGTGCCACCGGGGAGGAAAACAAATCTTCAACATGAACACTTGGTTGAGCATATTCTAGGTTAGGAGTCTCATATGATGGTATGTCTTCATAGGAAGAGGAAGTTGATGCATCAATCTAGAATAACTTTTGTTCTCTGCATTTATGTCTCGATGAATACTTTTCATCATAGTAATAACAAAGTTCTTTCTTGCGACTCTTCGCCATTTTTGCTGGTGATACCTTTTGTACCTTCAAGATTTGTGTCGGAGTCGGGATAGCCCCAGGGAGGGACAAGTGGGGAATGTATCATTCAGGGTGGAAGCCTGAAGGTGGTCTATGCATCCAGTGTGAATTGGCATGCGTGTAACCGGGTAGTAGGATGATGCATGCTCACATGAGCCATGATGGCTTCCTTTAAGCCACTAACAAAACATTCAAGGTAAAATTCATCAGATAAGCCCTCGGTTCGGATAACCAACTGTTTGAATTCCTTAATGAAGTCTTTTATTGATCCAATTTGGCACAACTTAGTGAGATTTCCCAAAAAATGTGATTCCCTA
The DNA here is from genome assembly GCA_010110895.2 of Picea sitchensis. Lineage (NCBI taxonomy): Eukaryota > Viridiplantae > Streptophyta > Pinopsida > Pinales > Pinaceae > Picea > Picea sitchensis. Next base: position 35,838 of record SNQJ01S0012403.1, on the reverse strand, counting down.
TCAAAACAAGCACAAACCACTTTAGTGAACATGTTTTAATTGGGTTTTCCTGGATAATATTTCGTATGCCATTTCCACCACTTCCAAGATTCTTGATCCAAGTAAAAAACCCCTACATGGACGATGGTCTCATCATCCTGAATGTCATGAAGGGAGAAGTATTGTTCCATTTGAGAAACCCATCCAGTGGGGTTGGATCCATCAAATTTAGGCATGCCAACTTTGGGCACTTTATTAAAAGAGGATGGAGAACCCCAAGGGGAGTGGGACAAGTGAGTATACTCATAATGGGAAGATTGAGGGTCCTTAGGATTGGGCTCAACATTTGTACCCTTGAATAGTTGGCCTAGAGCTTGGGATTTCTTGTCAAGGACATTTTGTAAGGTGGAGATGATGGAGGCCATTTGTTATTCTAGGTTGGACACCTTGTCCTCCAAGGTTTCTTGGGACTGAGAGCAGGTGGTAGGAATGGTGGAGGATTAAGTAGGAGAGAAGGTGTTAGGACTGAAATATGGACCTAAAATTGATAGGTAATCAGGTGATCAAGAAAAACAGAGGAATGAAATGGGATAGGTCTCAAATAAGGGAATTCTGGAAAGGGTTGGGTTCGCCTAAAAAAGAGAGTTAAAAATGAAGGGTACCACTATGATTAGAATGAAAAGAGGAATCCAATGGACCAAGTCTCAAATAAGGGTGCATACAGGCCCCATATTGTTACAGAGAAATCCCCCTGCGGACAAGTGGATTCCATATTTGTTGGCAAATTCAGTGAACAGACATCGAATGCTTGTCATTGATGGCAACAGTGGAAAGCAGTGAATGACTGAACGCAGTGAGAGCCGTTAGATTTGGTGCAGGGTCGCCGACAGTCGTCAGATCTGCAAAAGCTACGAGGGAGATAAGCCTCGGGAGCAAGATAAGAAGTCCCAACATGAGGAGTTGTCATCGGGATATCAGCCATCAGGAGATCAGAGTTCTCAAGGTCGTGAGAACCGGGACATTGAAAGTCTCGAAATCCCGACAAAATCTAGACCGTCCATTCGTGTGGACACGTGGCAGCAATCGAGCACCACAGGGAGAAGCTCGACAGGAGGCTTCATCGGAGAATCGGGAATCGGAGTTTCACGAGTCCTGTGAACAATTACAACAGAAACCTCGAAATCGCGATGAAAGAAATCCCGACTAAACATGAATCGTCAGATCAACATGTGATCTAGACCATCGATCCAACTCATGACAACAGACCACGTCAGCTAGGGACACGTGGCACAACCAGGTAATGACAGGTATCAGGCAGATTCAACACTTCAGGCACATGTAAGTCACGAATCAGAGTGACACGTGGTAGTATTTAACACGTGTCAAACCACGTGTGACGTCAGCAGAGTATCGGGGATCGAGAATTTGAAATGACAAAGTCACCTGACATCAGGAATGCCGATTTCATGATATGCGATATCGTGATGTAATCTGAGCCATCAAATTAAGGTTAAATATGAACCGTTGATTTTCTTCATCGGAGAATCGGGGATCGGGACTTTGAAATGTCCAATTCACTTGACAACAAGAACCCCAAAATCGCGATATGCGATTTCGTGATTTAATCACAGCTGTTAAAGCAAGAATGAGATCTGGACCGTTGGTTTTCTTCATCAGAGAATGGGGGATCGGGACTTTGAAATGTCCAATTCACTTGACAACGAAAACCTCGATTTCTCGATATGCGATATCGCGATTCAATCGCGGCCATTGAATCGAGAATGTGGTCACAGCCCTTGGTCACATCAACGAGAGATGGACAGGTGTCAGAGGATAAGAAGGAGCCGAGCCTTGTCGCACGGTCAGGTGGAGAACGATACAGAAGGTGACACGACAGGAGTGGGGCCCTTCGTCAATACTCCACCATTCCAGACCCCCCACCCCCCTCGTATTAAAGACAAAAATGCAAGGGGGGTCCAGAATCGCATGAGAGACGTTGATCTAGACACTTTAATCCTAACTGCTCGAGAGATGCGCACCCAATTCTGGACCCCCCCCCTCCGCTTAAAGATAGAATGGAAAGGGGACTCTGGAATCGAATCCCGACGGTAGATCTGGGAGCACAGATACTGACCATCTAGATTTTCTCACCGCATATCCAACGATGTAGATGAATTTAAACAAGATCGGAGGGTTACTGTTTATTTCTCACAGATTAACTTTTCAGTTACAAATCCGTTAGTGAAACAGACTCATGATGATGAATCGATTAGCGTCTCAGTTTCTAGGACAGGTGTTATGGTTTCAGCTGAGGGAAGGCGAAGTGGAACCGTCGGGAAGGTATGCATAAAAGAATATGAGACAGATGGTGGAAGGTTGGCTGTTCTGGAGGAAAAAGAATGAAACTGTAAGAAAAGAAA
>SNQJ01S0012402.1:64806-78638 GCA_010110895.2 Picea sitchensis | reverse complement strand
AAACACTTCAAAACATCAAGAACAACATTCTTGTAGGCTCTAAGGCATGGGTGTTTATAAACATACTCACCTTTAATTTGCTTGATTATTAATTCAGATTCACCCCTTACCATTATCTTCTTAGCACCAACCTTTTTCAACAGCTTCAAACCGAGCATTAAAGCTTCATACTCGGCAACATTGTTAGTTCACTGGAAATTTAATTTGTAGGAGTGATTTTCTGAATACCTGTTTCGATGATTATGCAGCCAGACTCCAACTCCTGCTCCTTCTTTACTCACAGCTCCATCAAAATCCATACTCCAGAAATCGACGGGGAATTCTTCAGTGATTTCATTTTTCATCTTTGCTACTTCACCGATTTTTGGACCTTCATCTTGACTAGATACTTCTTCCGTTAGCTGAGTATCTTGGTCTTCCGTATCACCATCATTGTACAAGATGAACGAATCTAAATCAGAATGTGTAGAGTAAAGGGGGTAATTGTGAGGCTTTTCTTGACTACTGACCATGTACTTCATCAGCGTTTCTCTATATAACCTCCTCTGCTGCCCAAACACTGGGATAGTGGCGTAATACATATCCAGCTGCAGGGTTCCTTTCAACTTAGCTCCCCAAGACCGAGATAGCAACATTCCATATTTGGGCGGGATGTCTGCAACCACCACGTCCATTATCATGATTTTTGAAGGGATCTGAACCAGGGTGATGCATAGGTCTTTGATCAAACCAATACATTTGACTTTGCTGGAGTCGAATGAATGTAAATCCTTGTATGGTCTGGTGACCTCCAGTCCCAGTTTTTCCATTACCACTTTAGGCATCATATTATGTGAGGCACCTGAGCCCAACATAGCGTTATGCAATATCAAGTCGTGTATGTTTAAACTGATGTAAAAGGGATCTACATCACCAGTATCATATCGACCATCTACTTCAGGTCTGAAAAGGAGTTCGGGATGATCGTCAGTAAGGTTCACAGTGTCTGAATGAGTCACTGATCCAATAGTCAAAGCCTTGGTGCCTATATCAGGTTCAATAGCCAATGATTTTATTACCTGTGAATGATATCCATCTCTGTTCATCAATTCTGTAAGTGGGATGGGAATTTTTATTTTTGCCAATTCTCCTTCAAGGCTAAAAGGTGTAAGAGCTCTGCCTTGGCTCATCAGTTCTGATTTGTCTGGAAGGTTCTTCAGCTTAGAAGTACTTGGCGGGTTAACATGTGAAGCATTAGGTTGTGATGGTCTTTTCAGAATGGTGATGTTTTTCTTCAATGGAGGGTCAGCTTTACTCTTCTCAAGAATCTTCTTAGGAGTCTTCTCAGTAGAAGGTTCAGGGGCTCTCTTGGATTCGACTGTCTTCTGTGTTTCGGTCAACTTCTTAGATGAGGCCCCTTCTGTTTTTGAACTCCCTTCTGTCTTCCTGCTGCGCAGATTATACTGCCTGTGTACCTCCAGAATAGCATTCTCAAAAGCCTGTTGTTCCTCATCTTCGGTTTCCTCACTTACCTTTGTTTGATTTAGCAGAAAAAGTTCCTGCTCTTCTCGAGTAAGGAAAATGGCCTCATTGTCATGAATGCCCATAAGGTTAATGTGAGTGTCTTCCAATTATTCAATCACCTCTCCCCCTTCATTAGCATAGTTTTCCTGTAGAGGAGGTCTGATTGGCTGATCTGGGCCTCTCTACTCTCTTTGATCTCTAGGATCTCTCTATCTGATCTGAGGAGTGTTTCTCCTGAAATTGGGGTTCCGAATCTGAGGAGCAGGTGCATTGTCCCTTGGAGGGTTTCTGTTGGATAAATTCATTCTTTCCATCATTAATTCCACCTTTCTAGCCAAAGAATCCAGCTTGTAATCAGTGGTCGACGTGGAAGGTTCTTCTTTGATCATAACTTTCCTTTCTGACCTTTGACGGGCCCTTTTCGCCAATAGATTGGCCTCCACACTGATAGCACTCTTCTGCATTTCCTCTAGGGTAGTGGCATTTCTCTCTCTTAATTGATATGACATGTCAGCATCAAATCCATCAGGGAATTTGATCAATGTCAGGCCTTGGGGGGGTTTGATTTCAGTGGGAATTGCATTGTACAGGTTGTTAAAGTGGGTGCAATAATCCTGTACCGTCTCACCTTGGTTTGTTTTTATATTCTCGTATTCTGACAGTATCTGGAGAGGGTTTTTCTTTACCTCCCATCTGTCAAGAAAAATTCTTTGGAACGCAACAAGGTCAGGAACTGAGGTGGCGGGTAAAGATTTGAACCATTTCTTGACGTCTCCCGTCAAACTCTGGGCAAACAATTGCATTTGCACGTCCGCCTCATCAACTTATTGTAAGTCAAAGTAATCATTCATTTTTTCTACATGTTGTTGGGCATTTAACGGTTCGGTCGCGTCGAAATGTGGAAGTCTTGTTTGGTAATCTTGGGGCATGGCATGTAACAGCGTAGCCAACACCAACGGAGCATTTCGTGCTGCCATGATGGGTGGAGGAGGTTGAAGAGAAACCTGGATGGTCGGCGATGTAGCGAATGAAGATGAAGGTGAGGAGGGACTGTACGGTACTGAGGTAGTGATTTGTAATTTAGTCGTGGGAGACAAGACTTCTGGGGTTCGGGGTTGCAACACAGTTGGATCAAAAATGAGTCCAGACACAAAACTGTCGGACTATGTTCTAACCAGACTTCGAGGTGGAAAGGTATCAAGATCAAGGTTTTGAGAGGTAACGGGTTTTCCTGAAAAGGAAGGTGACTTATGCAGGGAAGTATGACTTCCTGATACGGCAGCCGAGACCTTTCGCCTGAGTAAATGTTTGGGGTTATCTATCACTATTGCAAGTTCTGGGTCGGGATGAGATCGAGTGCGAACTTTCTTGGAAGCCAGAACTATTTTTTGATTTTTATATAGATATTTTTTAATTTTTTGAGTATGAAAATAATATATACAAAGTTTGATCAACCTCTAACACTACTTTCTTCACAGAATAAAACGTTCTTTTAGGGGAAAGAAAACACGAAAATGTCAATTTTTAGTTCGTCCCCAGCGGAGTCTCCATTATGTTAGCACTTGGTAAATTTCCTAGAGGTTGATACAGAGGAAATATACAAAGGTAACTTTATCCAACCGCTTTTAAAGCTAGGAATCTAGCCCTTCCAGCTTCAGAGAGGGATCTCTCTATATGATTTATCTTTGTTTTTAATTTCAGATGTTAGGCTAGGTATAGAAACAGGTAGGTTTGTTGTAAAAGTGTTTTTGAATTGGTTGAGACAGTCTACACCTCCATTGGGCTATGGGGTCTGTGCTAAAATAAACGTGAGATACAAACCATAAACGTAAAAGAAATACTTCAATAGGGCGAGATAATATACTCACTGGATCTTTAATAATTTAAATGATGGATAGAAGAAAAGATGAGAAAGATCATTCAACTAAGAAGCAGTTAAGAATTCCTTAATTGAAAACATTAGAAGATAAACATTAAAACCTTTAAAGTCGGAAACAGGGTATCTAAGATAAATCCTGCAACATACGTTACTCTTAAAGATTAGTTTCAGAAAACATTATGATCACTAAGCAAGGAAAACATTCAACTAAGAGAAAAACGTCACCGGTGAATACACGCAAGAATCCTGTAAAAGTGCTTCCTCTTTATTAATGGCATATCTCTTAAAAAATAGTTACAGTTTGATAGCGTTAGGGTGTGAGAATAAAAAACCCTCAATACTTCGAGAGTTGAAGTATTTATAATTCAAATTACAAACGTTCCTGTCATAACTGATCAGGACGTGCTCATTCTATTTTTAGTCTAACTATTTTAACTAATCAAAAACTGTTTGATGACTCAGTACAACTACATGCGGAGTTTCTGGGGTAGGCCGTTGGCGAGGTGCCTTCGCAACCTCTTCTGACTGGACAAGTGACTGGATAGTGACAACTCATCTGCTAATCTAGTAGATCACAAAGTTCTACAGCTCATCCGCTAATCTAGTAGATCACAGTTCTTCCAACCGGAGATGACTTGGCACCGGTGGACTTTGGCACCTCCCATACACTTCATCCATGTTCCATACTTTAGCTTAACGTAGGCTTATTGAGGAATATGTAGTTGAACTCGTTGGATACTAATATCCAACTGTGGCATCCATGAATGTTTTTCCTGTGATGCTTCCTTGTATCCCTTCAAACTTGGAACTATCCTTAGACACTTTATCCAATCTCTTTGTAATTAGGAGTGTCATTAGTTTGTCATTAATGACCTTTAGACCGGGTAGGCCTTTCTTTGGAGAGCATCAATCTTGTATTGAAGAACTTCTGTATTCCTTGATCCATGACTTGAACTCTTTTCCTCAAGCCGAAGCATTAGACTTCTCTTGGTAAAAACCCTTTACCCTCAAGTATAGTCTCTGTTTTTTCCTCGATTTTTAGTTCTTCAATTTCCTCTCTGGTCTAGGAATTCAGGAACCCGATGATCTCATTTGCTTGAGCTTGCATGTCTCCCAGCTCCACTCTAATTTTATCAACGGCCTGTTTGCTCCTCTAGAGCAACTCATTTTGTTCAAACATTATTTGAATCATTGGCAAGATTTCATTTATGGAATTGGATGTCCGGTCTCATACAATCTCTTTGACCCTCAACCAAAAAAGTCTTCCTCGCCATGGTTTGCTTTTGAAGTCACAGAATCCCTTCCTTAAGATGATCCGGTTATCTGCTTTTCTTTTGATAGGCTTGTCTGAAAGGAAGCTTTGAGCTCTGAGGTCTCTCCACTTCTTTCTTAAGCCCGTTGATTTCTGACTCTTGCAGGATCATTCTCTCCATAGACTTAGCAAAGTCTCAAGCAGTTCCTTCCGGCAGTGACCCTATGTTGCGTAGGGATTGCCGTCACCGTTGTTGTTCTTGCTCCGAGATAGGAATAGTACTCAATGGAATGACTTCCATTGGTTTCATATGTTCCTTCTCTTTTAAAAATCTTTGCATCTCACTTCCATTTCTTTGAGCTAAGAATTTTTCTCCATGAGAAACTTTAGCATCTCATCCTTGTCACCTTATTTCTCTGCTATCTACTTCACCTACGAATCCTCTGTGGACAGGAGCTTCAGTTGTTTTCTAAGGATGAAGGTTCAGATTTTTATTCTCTTTATCATCTCTTTCACGCTTTGACGCTGTGGTCATAGCCGATCTTGAGGACCATCTCTTCCAATGTCTTGATTCTATTGTCTTTGCAAAAGATGATATTTTCTCGCTGATTTGAGTCCGAAAGCATTGTTCAATGATACATGAAATGTTGCGTAGTTTGCCGCAGCTAAATGTGTGAAAACCATCTCCCTCGCTTGTTTGTGTAGATCCATCTCGATCTAATTAGATGAACGTCCCCGCTTGAATTCGGCGGCCCTTTGTAATCCGGAGATCACCTTGGGACTGCACCTGTGTTTGGAGGTAGGCCATGTGCATCCCACCCTTTTCTCGTGTCAAATGTCGAAGAAGCCTATGTTGAGGCCATATGGATGATGAATGCTTCCGGAACTGGGCATAAGTACTACTAGTGATATTTTGGTTCTTCTTCTTGATCAAATCATATTCTTTTCAAAAATGCCCAACTTGGGCCCGCCTTTGCTTTGCCGAGCGCATCCGTGGGAGAATTGTGGATTTCCTTCGGTATTTCTATTGGTGATTTCTTATGTCGGGCTCGAACCGAAGGTGGAATGACTTGGCTTGACCCTTGTGGTAGCTATTGTGGTAGGCTGGACTTCTTGTTCTACTGTCGCACCATGCGTTGAAACTGTCTTTGGACTCTTAGTATGCATCTCCTCGAATCCTCCGGGATGACCGTTACAGGAGGACTCCACTGTCGGGCCCCTTTCTCCTTTGGGACTGAGGTGGTAGTGGTGGCACACTCGCCGAGGGCAACCTATTGTTCCACGCCCATCAAAGCGTCGCACCCATACCTGCCTCGATTTACAAATTTCTCGATCTCTGGCCTAGACTCATGAGCATACGGAAATTATTATTTTTTCACTCTCATTTTTGAAATGATCCCGCATGGATCATAGTGCCGTGTGAAACTAACAAAAAAATTCATCTCTTCAACACTTATCCACTTCTCCCGCTACCGAATTATTCTCTCGTAGATGAAAGAACCAATCTTCCCCTTGATTCTCAATCATTGCTTCTTCTTCTGGGAAACAAAATGAATGTCATCCTAATTCATTATCCGCCTAATATATTCTAATGCAAAAATTCTGACCGGTACATATTTTGGTATTTTGTAGGTGCCAATTGACCCAAAAACTCGATCTCAAGATGATTCTCGATATAGAACCGGCCTATCTTGCATTGTCCGAGATAGAATTCTTCCGACCTCTTCATTTATTTGTGGTTCAGGCCTACCCCGCCGATGCTTACCATCGGGTGATAGAATAGATCAATGAAACCTTTGGCTATACTCAGGAGTTATGTTTCCGTATGAGAAGTCCATGCCGTGGACATGGCCGGGCTCGGCTCAAGGGCCCATCTTCCGCATGGAGAAACTGAATCAGTTGGCTTGAAAATAAACGAACATGTACGCCAAGATAGAAGAATATCCGAACATCCCTTCGTACAAAAATTCACGAATCGCTCAGGAATAATCGGCTTCGACCAAGAAGGTGCTGTAATTGAATCGAAGTTGTGGGCTTTTCATCGCTTGAGAAAATGGACAGAAAACCAATGAGCTCATCTAACCATTGGTCAGAATAGTAACCAAGCCAGGCACAAAGGGAAGAAATGATTTGGTTTCCTTCGGTGGAGAACATGGATGAAGGGAAAGGGGTATTGGTGGAAGGGAAAGGAGCAAAAGTGGGAAGGAAAAGCTCGAATATCCGGAGATATCTGCGAGTTGGGTCATTTTCTGATATAGCCCGAGGATTTCTAAATTGAAGGGGATCATACAGATTCAACACGGAATTTGCATCATCCTCGGTCAATGTTCTGGATGAAGAAGAGGATGTCTCCGGATGAAGGGACGATGGCCCTTTGGTCGAGGATATAGTGGGCTTGGCATTTCAAAGGTGCAAATTCAGGAAAGTGATGTATCTAGGGGAAAGGTACAGCGGCAAATTGGAATCCCAGAGTCCAACTTCGCTGCCTCGGTCCAAGAACACCTCTCGTGAGCCACCACCTGAGGTCCGAAAAATCGGTTGCAATGGTGGTCATGCATCAATCATCTTTATCGACCAAGGATTTGTCCAGGTCGACAGGAGGAAGAAGAAAAGGATTCTCTTCCTCAGGTTGTCTTGGCTTTGACACCATTTTAGCAACAATGCATCGCAATAAAACACGATGTTAGTGGGTAGACTGACTATGGATGAAGGTGGCGAAAAGCAATGTAGGCGTAAGAGTAAAATCACTTATGGATGGACTAATGAATGAAGAGGGGGAAACGGTAATTTTATTTAAAACTGGGTCGCTTGGATGCGGGAAAATGATTCCACATGATAACTGTATGTTATCCAAATATTATTGACAACGGGCCACTTGGGGGTGATATGGTAGGTGACAGTGGGCAAAGAATATGGATGGTTGACATGGTCGCTTAGGGATTGGAGGTGACGGAAGTGAAAGTCGTTTACAAGGGGTTGGTTATGAGTGGAAAGGGTAAAGGACAGACAACAAGGACTGACATCAGTTATGGGATGAGACACGACCTCGAGAACAAGTGGGACAAGTGGACTCGCGGTGATGACGGCCATGAGTGACGGGGCCGTCAGACAGCATGTGGGGGATGAGACTTCAGGACCAATAGACTGATGCCATCGAGGACCGTGGGCCGAAGGAATATCCATTCGACCCCCTTCGTTGGGGTGCTGCAACACCGTGGGGGTCTCAAAATCCATTGGTGGTTTCATAGATTCACATCATTGTTTCCGTCGCACTAGAACGCTTTTTTACCATTCGACCCTCCATTAAAGGCGCATGGCGGGGTCCGGAATCCATTGTGGACCACCGATTTGAGCACCGGATTGAGAGCCGTCCAAATCTGCGCCCGATTTATAACCAAATTCCAGACCCCCCCCCCCAAGTTAAAAGCAGAATGGTCGGGGGTCCGGAATGGCATGAGTCGAGATATTAGCTGCCGTGGATTCTGGGACTATTGATAAGTGAAAGAAACATAGATCAGGAGAGAATGACATATGCACTTGGGGAAAACTTAGGATACAGCCATTTTATGGGTTTTTTCTTCAATTCTACAAAGGAACACCACCATGGGACTTTCAAGCTGGTTTTCATGGACTTTGAACAATAAAGCAACTAACCTACATGCTAATCTTATCTTCCTAGGACAATTAACCAGATTAAACTGCTGGGTTAAGAAAATACTCTACCATGGGACTATTTGACCAAGATTAGACAGACTGGCCATATTTATTCACTAATATAACCTAAACACATTTGGCTAAACAGTTTAATCTAACCTAGACACTTTGTCTAAGATTTATTCACTAATCTAACTTATGGGCTATCTAAACAGGATTAGACAGCCCTACCAGATTTATTCACTAACCTAGCAACAATAATTTAAAAGAACTTGGCCATGCTTGAAAGGTATGGGTCAGTTACTATTATTATTGCATGGGGCTTTTCTTTTCAATTCTTTTATGCCCTCTTTACTTTTTTTTTTTTTTTCCTTTTTCTTTTTACAAATTATTTGAAGAATGAAACATCGTTTGTCAACAAAATCACTAGGTACAGATAACATCCAAGTCATCAATTGATTCCCATAATTTATGGGGTGATAACACAATGCATATTTTAAAGTTACATTGCAATGCTTAAAGTATTCAAGGTATAATTTATTTCAACACTTATAGTTATTGGGGGATAAAACATATGACCTTGAGTCCGAGCCTCAACTCAAAGTTAGAACAAAATGGTAATCATGCTAACTATAGACGCAAAAATTACATACTTGGAAATTTTGGAAATTATGCATTGATCCTTTTTCATATATTCATTTGGAGTGTTTGACATGATGGCCTCAATGTAAACCTTCTCATATTTTTCTTGTATTTCCTTTATTTTCTACTAGATTTTATGCTTAGGTGCTATATGGATATATCTGTGCTTCTAGAATTTCATCCATGAGCTCTAAAAATTTAGTCCTACCTACTATCGATTCTCTACACTTAGGATTTAGTAATCACATGCTTAATGATCAAACATTTTATTTTCTTGCAATCGTCTTCCTTATTGGCTTACATTATCACAAGTTATTTCTTCTCCTATTCACATATTGCCTCTAAGTTTGTGATGGACTCTACCAACCCTTTCCATTCCTTTACAATATGTTGTAGTGTTGTTGTTACCTTGATTTTGACAATGGTTTCTTTCTATGTGATTTCTAAGGCCTTCGGTAGGTGTGGGAGCACCTCATCAAAACATGTGGATATCTCTTCTCCTACCTCCATTGTAACTTCATGAACTTTTTCTTAAAGATTTCAGGTATTCAATCTTGTTTCTTTAACATAACTAGTGAAAATTATAATAGTTTTGTACTCCATTTGGTTAGATAAAAATGTGGTGGTTTCCATTCCTTTTTTCCTCAATTGACTCTAATTTTTTATATCCTATTTGACTTGTATCCGCAACACTTCTCTTTATTTTTCTCATTGTCTTGTTTGTTCCTTGAGATATAGATTATCAATCCACAGTTTTCTCATGCAATCATACTTATTCTTAACTCTTCATTTCATCTTTATTTATGATTCTATAATGATCTTGGAAAGTGAGGGTAGATCTATATTCCACAAGTCAATGACAATTTGCAGTCGAAGCTCATCTCTCTCTTTAACTTCTTCCACCATAAGAACTAATTATGGTCGCATACTAAATGAGTCCACTCTCCCACTCCCTTATCTTGAATACTCCACTGTAGAATCTTTTTGTTTGATCTACATAACAAACTCAAATCTAGAACTAGTTTCATGCATTGTGACTATTGGGCTATACACTACACTTGAGATGGGTTGTGACAATGAGTCAATAGTCATCATAGGAAGGGTATTAATGGAAATTGATAGAGGGACATCCTTTCTTATGAATTCCAAATGGAGTGGTAATAAATTCTCTACTAACATAAGTTCCACATGAAGGTGAAAAAACTTGTTGATTATATCATCTTCCTCCTTCTCGCCTAAGATGGTTACCCATCCAAATTGATATCCCATAGATGCCACCATTTCCTTTTCCCTTTACACTAACATCAATTCCTTGTGGATGTTCCTCAATTCTCAACCCTCCATAGCTTGTTTATGGTTGAATTTTCTTTGGTAATAAGCCAATGAATCACATGTCATATGGGAGTGACCTTCCCTCTCCATTTTCTAGTGAGACTCTAACAAAAACTTTTAAATATAACTCCTTTATGGGTGTAGGCAGGGGGAATTAGTTATGTTGTATCCAAGATAGGTCTAGTATGTGTGATTGACATCATTAGTTGCAGGGGTCCTAAGGGATGTCAAGCTACATCGTGATGAGAGTGTACCTTTTTCAACTATATGGTGTTGTAGCACTCAACGCAACTACAACATTGAGAACTTAATATTTTCACTTTCCATAGGTGTATTTTCTACACCTTGATATAAATTTATCTACCCTTCGTATATGGGGATATTTAATGGTTACATGATAGAGTTAATTACTAGATACACTTGCTAAGGGAGGAAGGGGTGGTAGGATAGTCTCATTGTTGTGTCATAATCCATTCCATGAAAAATAATCATAACCCTTTTCCTTTGTGTCTCCAATTAATTCCTACCCTCCAAAAAGTTGTATCATGATTTCACTACATCCACACCTACAAAATATCATAATTCCCTTTCATTCAATCCATGATTTTCTTATCACTATTTATTTGTCACCCATTCACTCTCAATGATAGAGAGAGTGAATGGGAGATAGAGAAATAGTCACAAGAAAATTATGGATTCAATGAAATGGATATATGCCCATTTGGAGGTGTGGATGTAGTGAAAGCATGGTACAAATTTTGGTGAAATCATAGTACAAAGTTCTAGATCCAACTCTAAATCACATATTTTGAGGAGGTACCAATTTTTAAATTTAATTATTATTTTCTAGTAATTTTTCAACATGAAGTATCTTTGTTTGAGAACAACACTTTAGATCAAGCCTTCTTCTATTATCTTTCCATAGAAAGAAAAATTAATATATACCATCATCCTCTTTTTTCTCACCCTCCACGTTCGCAATCTCCTTTCAATGATATGTTGTCACTATATTATACTATCCCTAACCCTAAATATAACCCTAAACCTAATCTTGGTACACCTTCATGACCCCCTTGCTGGTGTCATTTCCAAAAATCTATTTTCATAATGCTTCCACTTGTTATTCCTTGGAACACCAATCTATCCAAAAAACCCTATACACTAATGACCAATTTATATAATGCTCCAAAAATGCTTAGGTTTTTACAAGACACATTATATCACCTAAGCCCTCTTCCTCAATACAAATAGTCCCTATTCTAATACCTAATATAAAAAACCCTTCCTCACTTCTCATGAACAAAGGTACTTGTTCCAATCTCATTTGAACTTAGAATTGTCAAGTAAAATATCAACTATGCATAATCATATTTATCCCCTTTCTAAAATTATCTCTATGCATTGTACCAATGGATGTCTCCTAGTAGGATACCCATCATGGGTCAAAGTTTGTGTTCACCAAATTGATATATTAGTAAATGAATCAATAGATATAAATTCATCCATGCTCCCTCTTAAATGTGTTTTTCATCTTTTCCATGTTTTCCATTTCCTTTGGAAAACAAAGGAACCTTTTCAATTAACAATTTTATGTGTCGTCTTCTTCCATCCTTGCTTACCATGGAAGGTGCCTTTGATGAGAACATTTTGATTTTTGTTTCTGTAAAAAATTGCAATGGTCCTTTGATTATGAATCACTACACCTAATTTAAATTTTTATATCACTAATCACTGGGCCTAAAATATGTGTACCTAAATTCCATCCAAATTTTATGAGTTCTTATTGTTTGGAGTGTCTTGTTTAGCACATGATTTTGTCTTCTAAAATCGTTTTCTTATTTCAGAGTGTCTGATTTTGTGTCCTAAAACCTTTTTCTTATTTTAGAGTGTCCCATAGTCATATTTTCCACTTTGTCCAAGATTTAGGTTACCCATAATTTGAATCCTTGAATAACAGTTTGTATGGCATACATGAACTATATGATATTCGCATACATGACATTCATATATTTAGGCCATAATGTATGCTTGAATATTTGAAAAACTTAGATTTGGTTTATGATGACTACAACAAAGTATATTCAGACATTTTTTATAGTTCAAAATGCCTTATCTGTGCATACAAGACATTGGCCCTTCCTTTTGCATACTTTTCCAAAATATTGTTGAGGCTTCCTCTTAAAAAACCATTTTTTGGACAGTGTATGTGCCCTGCAGAACTAATAGTCTGCATACACATGTGTTTTGCATGCTAGTTATCCCACATACATATGCATGATGCATGCTAGATATCCCACATTTACCTCCAAAAGTTGCAAAAAATATGAAATTGCACGAAATGCGACGGAGTTTACAGGATATGGAGGGTTTCCTAACCATTTTACCCCTCATAGCCCATCCCCAAACCCAATAACCATATTTTTCTCATATAAAAAGAGGTCTTTGGGTGTCATTAATGAAAACAAGAAAGAGAATAAGAAAACTCTGCCAAAATCCCTTCCCTTTCTTAGCCCAAGTTTTGCATCCCATTCTGAGTTTTAGCCTTAGCCTTTGCCTCCATCCTTTCTCCTTATGCAACCCTTCCTCCTTCCCTTGGTGACAAGTTGGTTGCGAGAAGTTAACATGAGATTGATTCACTTGGAGCCATGATAGAGGAGTTCAAACTGATTCATGGAGTGGTTTTCGACAAAGGTTGTACTCATTTTTGTCTTGAAATTTAATAAAAGAGTTCATCCTTGTCCCAAAATCTTATGTTTGTATGATTTTATTGATTTATGCATTTATATCTATATCTAAACTTTGAAAGTGATTAGTAGATGTTGCATGTGTTGTAGCATTTTGTTCCTAATATTTTGCAGGCTAGTTTGGGAGGATATTTGCGATCTAGGAGGCTGCAACAAGAGAAAGTGGTCTACACTGAACACAAGGATTAAAGGTGCACCCATTGACCCTCTTTCCTCTCTCTCGTCATTTTGTTTAGATAGTTTTGGGGTAGCTTAAAGGGTAGAACATTGTTTTAAGGGAAGTCATCACTTTTCCTTTACCTAGACACGGTATAGGGAGCTTTTCCCCATCGCATAATTGGTGAATACACTAGGGAGTCTCTCTAGGGTATTAGTGGGAGATTTTGGTTTGATTTGGTTTTTCAGTTTCTTTCTGAGTTTTCCTAGTGTTCTGAGTCAGGTTGGGTCTCTGGTCACCTTCTAGGTGCCTACCAAATTCCATTTCCCAAGTTGGTTGTCTAAAAATTTTCTTTTTTTCTAAAAATTTATAGAGGTGTACTCACCCTATTTTATATGCATCCCACGTACATATGTGGTCTTCATTTTATACATCTCACGTACATACGTAGGTTGGTCGTGCACAACACGTGTCTCTATTGTTTTGGAGAATTTTTTCAAAATATTTTCCTTTTCCTACAGGAAACGTGTGGTTCCCAGGTATTCATGACTTCCAAAAGCTTGTGTTGTTTGGGGTTTTGACAGTCTACAGGCTCAGATTGTTTATGAAAAAAAAAAATCCTCTTGTCTCTCTGTGTTTCCTAGCTTTTTTGTCTTATTTTTAGCTTGA
>SNQJ01S0012402.1:43385-59511 GCA_010110895.2 Picea sitchensis | reverse complement strand
CAACTGACAAAGGGGGGAATTGATGATGGAATTGAAGATGGTTGTCAAACAAAAAGTTTCGACAACAACAAACATAAAGTATGCCATATAGACATGAAATTTGCCAAATGGGCAACTGCGGTCTGTAGATGACAGACTTTGACAGAAATATGGTTCAATAAGTTTAAGTTGAATCATACATAATTGGGATGTTTGATTTTGATTTTGAGAGAAATGATGTGGATGTTTGGTTCACATAGATGGTCATTCGACCTAGCAGAGGACAAGAGGATCCTTCTACATTGCAGCTTGGCATTTGATTGAGTTGTCAGACATTTTCAGGGATGTGTCAGACTAGAAGTTGATTCACTTCTCTTAGTTCGCTCTCATCAGATTGGAGTTTAGATTAATTAAACAATTTGCATGCATCCTAGCTCACATGATTACATTGTGAGATTTTCCAGAGATGGAAAGCCTTGACAGGATTATGGTTTAATGAATTGCAATTGAATCATACACATTATACATTGGGATGTTGATGGACACCTAAAAGTGTCAAAATTGGTTAGTGGTTATCCAAAAACCATCAAATACATGGTATCGATTGGTTAGTGGTCATCCCAAACCACAGATTCAGAGAGAACTTTCAGTGATACACTGATAGTAGAGTGGTGATACTACATGTTCACCAATTAGCAGAGGACATCAGATTCTTCTAGCTAAAATACTTGGCAAAATGATCAAATTGTCAAGAAATCAGGGAATGTTCAGATATTTCAGCTGTTCACTTCCATATCTTAGCTCTCTTCCAG
Source organism: Picea sitchensis (assembly GCA_010110895.2). NCBI lineage: Eukaryota > Viridiplantae > Streptophyta > Pinopsida > Pinales > Pinaceae > Picea > Picea sitchensis. The sequence goes on along the minus strand of SNQJ01S0012402.1, from coordinate 58,720 downwards.
TTCATTTCAAATGAACATGTTCAGCATCCAGATTGGCAGTTTTTCAGGCAGTTCTTCAATGAGGCTCAAATCAGGAGTTTCAATATGAAGACTTGGAATTGATACCAGTTTATGCTTTATTGCTGGTATTATTAATCGGACTTGTGATTGAGGGGGGGATTGTTAGCCTATGGCTTACCTTTACCAATCACTAAGTCTAAATTGTCACCTATATTTGAATGATTCATTTAGGATATTAGTAATATATACTCAAGTGATGACTAATGAGTTAGTTAAGATTGCCTAGCCTAGTCATCATGCATGATTTTAGGATCTAGAGAAAATATCTCTATGAGGTGGCATCACCCATTGTACTATAAATATGTAACATTAGAGTGAATAATTGTAGAGTTGGCTAGTGAGCCTTTTCCGCCATGTTGTTGTTCTTGTCTCTATTTTATCAATTGTTGTTGTTCTTGTTTATAATTTATCAGTTTGAAGGATGGTTTGTGCATTTCCTTTCTTGAAACTCTTTTTCATTTGAAGGATTAGTGTAAATTTTTATTTTCCAATGTTCTTATAAGTTTCATTTTTGCAAGAGTCTCAAACAACATCAGTTGCACTTCCATTCCTTGAGTAAGAAAATCCCCTAAAAAGAACGCTTTAAACCTAAAATATATTAGTGACACTTTTTCTAGGGTTCACCAATAGCTTAGGCTAGGGCCTTGGATTAGGTGTGGAGAGGTAAACTCTCTAAGGCCAGCTAAAAATTAACTTAGGTGTCTGTGCTAGGGTGTGAAAAATCCACTTTGTAATTACTCAATTCAGGAAGCTCCTCTAAAACATGAGTCAAACACGAGGCTGCATGGAGGAAGGTGATGAATATATCCACTCTTGATCCCAACAAAGTGTTTGGGAGAGTGTGTATTGGGGGTGAATCTTGTAGCATTATTGGCCCGACTTGTGTCAGAACTTTGAGACACTTGGATCCATCCAATGTACTCTAAGAGTGATTCTCGACCTATTTCATTTCAGGCCTCAGGAGGAACTTCATAATTAGTTACCCTACCTATACACTAACCTGAATATCGACTATACCCCCTTGGTTGTTTATTACAATATGGTGTCCTTGTTTCCATTATATAAGTTGACACATAGGTGACTGCGAGGGGTGTATCACAGTACCTAAGGAAGACTCTGTATTATTTGGGTGACACCCAATGAGACCTTCGACTGAATGTCTAGGTAACTACTTCTCCTGGTCATTCGTTTTGCTTTATGAATTCTTTGGATGATCAATACTTCATTTCCATGGGTTGGAAGCATTCAAAAGGGTAGTTTGTTTGCTTTGTATCTTTTAGGATTTTCTTCTTAGTGGTGTGCTCTACGCTCCCTAATTTTCCGTAGCGATTTAGTGAGTCATTTCTTTGGGTCTCTGACCTAAGGTGCTAGACCTCCCACTCCATTGGTCATGAGGAATTTTTGGTCTTCCACTTAGAAACATGGATCCGCCTCTTTATAAGCATTCTTTTTTATACCACTGGTTCGCTAGAGTCAGTGTGTGAGACTTTTGTGGACTTGAAAGATCCTATAAGGGAATAACCTGTGCATAATATCTTCATGGCACAAGCTCCTAATGATACCAACCAAGGAACCCCTTCGCAAAAGGATTCTTGTGCTTTTCCTTTCTTTGGAAACGTTGGTGCCCCTTTGATGGAAACTTTGTACACTCCTGGGTTGAATGTGAGACTACCAGTTTGGTTGGGTACCATTCCAACTGTCCATAATTCTCTTGAATATTCTCAGTTAAGCACCTTATGTCATGGGAATCATTTCGATGTTCCTTTGTTAGCAGAGTATTCTCCTCCTCCTTCTTCCTTCTTTGGTGAAAGTATAGCTACTAGCAACCGGAACTCTAAACGAAATAGAAAGAGGAAGAATATGAAGAAGAAATCACCAACCTTTGCGAGTCATGTTGGATATAGGTCATCAACCTATGAAAGTCATTTTGAATACCATCACCCAGGCTCTGCAAATCATGCTGGGGGAAATAACCCATCCTCTAAAATTTATGTTGGGGGACAAAATCCAGTCACTGCTAATCATATTAGTGATAGGTCTCTAGCCTCTACGAATCATGTTATCGACCAATCACCAACCTATGTGAGTCATGTTGGAGATAGGTCGTAAACCTCTTAAAGTAATTTTTAAGACCAACACCCAGCCTCTGCAAGTCATGTTGAGGAAAATAAACCAACCATTTCTAGTCATGTTGGGGGCATTGAATCTGTTGAGAAACCTAGACGGATAGGACGTAAGCCTAATTTCCCTTGTAACCTTTGCAAGCGAGATCACCTTACTCATTTATGCTCTGGCCTTCTAGAGGAATGAATATTATGGTCCCTGTCTACAAGCTCTTCTAATTTTGAGTCTTCTGAGGTTTCCTCACAGCCTATCCAACCATTGGTTTATGAAGTGGTCATGTTAATGAAATCTTCAGCCAATCCCACTCCTCTTTTGGGGGGTGATGTTCCTTCAGACCATGTTGTCTCAAAGCCTATTCATCCATTGGTTGAGGAATCAGTTGTGCTAATGAAATCTTCGAAAGATCCCATGCTTTTCTTGGAGAGTGTCGAGTCTTCCAAAGTGGTCATGCCGATGCAATCTTCAGTTGATCCCTCTCTTCTCTTGGAGAGTGTTGAGTCTACCAAAGTGGTCATACTGATGCAATATTTGGCTGATCCCACTCTTCCCTTGGAGAGTTTCGAGTCTACCAAAGTGGTCATGCCAATGAAATATTTGGTTGATCCCACTCTTCTGATGGGGAGGGATGTGTTTGTTGAATATTTTTTTAGCATTTCCATTTCAGTACTTTCAGAACAAGGGGGAATTCCTCTCACATCGATCACACCCCCTCCAAGTAATAAGATCGTTTCCTTTGATTTGAATGACCTTGTTGAGCCTCTTCTTCCTTCTTATGAACTTTTTCAAATAAGGGTTGAAGTTAATTCAAAAAACATTTACCAATGTATTGTGGATGAAGGACCGTCCACAAGTATTGTATCCTCCTTGACTTGGAAAGATTTGGGTTCTCTCGAGCTTGTGTCCCCATCGCATGAGTTGTTGTCTTTTGACAAACATCCTAGTGAATATTTGGTGATTCTTCCTTAGTTTCCTATCTCATTAGGTGGGAAGATTGTCCTTGTCGATTTTATAGTGGTGCAAGGCCCGTTAGACTTTAATATGCTTCTCGGGCGTGATTATGTATATGTTATGAATTATGTGGTGTCTATACTCTTTAGGGTGATTAATTTCCCTCAAAATGGAAGCATTTTCACTATCGACCAGTTGGCATCTGATAATAACCATCCTAATTCAACGTTATTTTACGTTGCCCCTTTATATGTTCCTAGTATTTGTGCAGACTCTACCCTGCCATAGGTAAATTATGTGGCATCTTATCCTCAGTGTTCAATTTCTCCTAAAGAGGAACTTGTTCACTCATGTTTTCCTTCTCTATACTTGGTATCAACAATTGATCCATTGGTTTATCCAATGGGGGCATGGGAGCCCTTACTTCCCCCTCCTCGTCCAAGTGATCTCGAGTTTCCTTTTGAGTATGATATCGTTGTTTGTATATCCTCAAGCCCTTGTGATTGTGATTCTTCATTGATAGACTCTTCCAACCTTGACCAGAACCTCCATCACCATATGGGATATGGTCAGTTTACTTCTCCCTTTGGGACTATTGACCCTCCTCATTCATGTGATTTCTTGGATATTGAATTGCCTTCAGATGAGGCTATCCTTGAAGCCAACACTACTGTTTCTATATCATGGGAAGACTTACATCATGGTTTGTGTTTTATTCCCTTTTGGGAGACTTTCCAAGTTGACTATCGAAGATACTCTTATTCAGAGCCTAGCATCGAGCTCTACTTGAACTAGTACCATGCATGAGCCATAAGTTTGTGCAGTGCTTTGTACCATATTGTACAGTCCAGGTTTGTTGTTTTCAAGTTTTTTATTCAACAACACCTCTTGTTTTCCCAAGTTGTTATCTATATTTGATTGATTAACTTTTGGAGGAGTGTTATTGGCCTTATCTATATTGGATCTTGGAGACATTTTTCTTTAACATTTTTTCATCGTATCGATCTTCTCTAACATGTATGACCTCAAAACTGGCATATAGGTTAGGTTTTTCCCTAATTTTATTTTGGAATTATCCATTTCCTAGTTCATTTGGCCTTAGGATCGACCCCACTGAATTGTGACACTAACCTTTCTTGTTGATAAGTGTGTCGTACTTTATGTGGTAGAGACTTCCTTCCATGGGCATCCTAGTTAGAGTCTTGTTTTCCTTTTGATGCCCATGTCGAAGTACTTCATCGGCACAGGATTCCTCTTTAGTCCTGCCATGATTTTGTATCGAAGCCCCATTCTTCTTCATATTTTATGGCTCATACCCGAGGGACTCCCTCTGAGCATAAGTTTATTTTCTTTCAATCTAGCTTAAACTTTGAAATAAATATCTAACGAGAGCTTATTTATTCTTTTTGATTTCATTTAGATTACTTAAGAAAAGAATCCCCCATGGAGTCTTCTTTAATCCCTTTTCAGACTCTCTAAAATTGAAAAGATTGTCAAGCGATATTGTTTCCCTTCACGCTCTCCAAACTAAAATTTGAAGGAACATATTTCCAATGGTAGTTTACCCCTTTTTGAGTCTGGACGATTAATTCACGAATAAAGGTATGCCCTAGGATCTTCGGTTCGCTAGAAGAGTATTCTCAGGCATAAGTTTAATCCTTTTTCGAGCCTGAGGAACTAAATTTTTGAAAAAGGGCCATTCTCCTTGGTTTTGGTTTATCTCTTTTTCAAGCCTTAGAGATTATCTATGAAAAAGGAACCCCCCCAAAGTCCATAGTTAAACTATTTTTAGACTCCCTAAATATGAAAATATCTTTGAGTGAGCTTGTTTCTTTCACACTTGTTAATTGGTCCAAAAAGAACATATATTTGGCATAAGTTTAACCCTTTTTCCGGCCAATAGATTATCGAGGAAAAAGGTACGCCTCGGGAGACATGTCTCACTGGGAGAGTTCTCCTAAGTTATATTTTATAACTTTTCTCGCTAAGGAGACTAAACTTAGAAAAAGGTTGTGAGTCCATATTTAAGCTCTTTTCAGACTCCTTAAAATTGAAAATATAGAAGAGTGATCTTGTCTCTATCACACTTTTTAAAATGGTTATGAAGATATGTCCTTTTGATATAAGTTTAATCCTTTTTCAAACTGACTGGACTAGTTACAAAAAAGGAACACTCTGGAGTCTTCTTTTAGTGTTTTTCAGACTCTCTAAACGTGAAAAACCATCGATCTTACCTTCTCTGGGCTCATAAAAATCAACATGGAAGGAGTCTTGATGTGTCATACCTAATCACATTGCATGTATCATCCTTGCATATTTGGCCTAATTTCAACTTCATGTTGCTATTAAATGAATCTTCAAAGTATTCCTTAAATGCAAGCCTTGCAACACTTTTCCCTTGTGATCTGACACCTTGAATCGTGGTGGAATTTTACCGAGTGTCGTTATCCTACACATGTCTCCTTGAAATGAGCATTAGTATGGTCCATGTGCTTGGAAATAATTTTCTTTCCCACAACACGCATTCCTCCTTTGTAACGTATCATTATTTTATTCTTTTTCAAGCTCGTTAAAAATTTGAAAAAGACAAAAAAATCAAATATTCCAAAAAGAGGGGAGAGGATATACATTCTCTTTTATCGGAAGCAAGATAGTCTCCCTTGTAAAAAGCACATCCTTATGTTTGTTCGCAAAAAATTGGGATCTAGTACAACATTAGGAAGTTGTTCTCGTTACATAGAGATTTGTCCTCCTCCATTTGGTTACTCTTCCAAACATATGGAGAGTTTGTGGTGCCTCTTGTATCACAGACTTATGTCAATACTATGTTTCCTAAGTCTCATCATTTGTTTGTTCCTTTTTCCAAGGGAAGTTTTATCCAACATGAGTCGGCCATTCTGCAATTTATCTCTTGACTTTCATGAGTCGGCCATCCTAAGAGTCCAGTCAAGTTTGGATTCAAAATCAATGAATTTATGTTCCTGATGATTAAAATCCTCTAGTGTTTTCCTGAAAGCATGTTGAAGACCTCAGGGTAGTGAGTCTTACACTCCTATTTTACTACTACCTGATTTTTTAAGATATTGAAGTTGTTTCTATAGCTATGAAGTCCTCATCTCCAGCCACAGGTGTCGATGCTTCTTGAAGATGCATATTATATTGTACTTGTATATCTTCAGATGATTTGGAGATGTAGATATATTGTGTATATCTCATGACTATAGTTTATATAGGGATTTATATGACATGGATATGCATTGTACTTGATTGGAAGCCATTCTTAGTTCATCCCGAGCATGGGTATGCCCACCTCAGATAAATCATCATTGTTTTACAGATGGCACGCTCACAAACACTCATATCAGGCTCACTCAACTCCATGTCTTCCCTCTAGTAAATATATTGTAATGTATTTCAACCATCAATTTCTCTTTTGACCTCACACATTAGGGAGCATCTATTATAGTTCAAAATTTCTTATCTGTGCATACAAGACATTGGCCCTTCCTTTTGCATACTTTTCCAAAATATTGTTGAGGATTCCTCTTAAAAAACCATTTTTTGGAGAGTGTACATGCCCTACTGAACTAATATCCCGCATACACATGCTTGTTTCATGCTAGTTATCCCACGTAGATACACATGTTGCATGCTAGATATCCCGCGTTTACCTCCAAAAGTTGCAAAAAATATAAAATTGCACGGAATTTGATGGAGTTTACGAGATATGGAGGGTTTCCTAACCATTTTACCCCTTGTAGCCCATCCCCAAATCGAATAACCATATTTTTCTCATATAAAAAGAGGTATTGGGGTGTCATTAATGCATACAAGCAAGAGAATAAGAAAACTCTGCCAAAATCCCTTCCCTTTCTTAGCCCAAGTTTTGCATCCCATTCTGAGTTTTAGCCTTATCCTTTCCCTCCAGCCTTTCTCCTTATGCAATCCTTCCTCCTTCCCTTGTTGATAAGTTGGTTGCAAGAAGTTAACGTGGGATTGATGCACTTGGAGCCATGACAGAGGATCCCAGACCCGGTTCGTGGAGCGGTTGTTGACAGAGGTTGTAATCCTTTTTGTCTTGAATTTAATAAAAGAGTTTGTCCTTGTCCCAAAATCTTATGTTTGTATGCTTTTATTGATTTTTGCATTTATATCTATATACAAACTTTGAAAGTGACCAGTAGAGATTGCATGTGTTGTAGCATTGTGTTCCTAATCTTTTGCAGTTTAGCTTTGGGAGGAGATCTGCGATCTAGGAGGCTGCAACAAGTGAAAGAGGTCTACGCAAATTGCAAGGACTAAAGGTGCACCCATTGACCCTATTTCCTCTCTCGCGTCACTTTGTTTAGATAGTTTTGGGGTAACTTAAAGGGTAGAACAATATTTTAAGGGAAGTCATCACTCTACCTTTACCTAGACCCAGTATAGGGGGATTTTACCCGTAGCAACATCAAATTTATGATATATGTGCATAATTCTGGAAGTTTGATCATAAAAATGGTTAAGTGAAAAATCCCACAAATTTCTCGCTCTTCGTATGTCCTTTCCCAACATTTGAAAACACCAATTTAGATAAGCAAAATTTTGTTGGAAACTCATTGCTCCTAATAATTTTCATTTTCTATGATGGAGGACTAGGTATACTATGTTTGCCGCAACTTTAATTTCTGGTCTTTTATATAGTATGTCCATGTACCTTCTTGATTTCATTTACCTTTAATTCATGTTTTGCTTCTTGTTATGCATGATTGGGTATGGGGAATTGAGAGTGATGTGAGGGGGGGGAGGGACCAAATGAGCTTCCACCTTCACGTGGTTGGTCCTATTTAGTAGAGAAAATATTATTCTCGAAACCAAGCGGAGAGCATTCATGACGTATTCCCCTTTAGTATTTCTAAAGCATCATACATATTTAATTATTATTCAATAATATAAAAATTAATTCTCTTTGTCAAATACAAGCTCATTGATGTTTAGTTATTATTCACCCATTTAACCTATTATTGTATTTGACAAATTCAGGTTTTAAGGTCGGTCAATCCATGATCCACAACGCATTTCCAACCAAGTTTTTGTTGCCCATGTTTTTTTATTCTTTCTTTGGTTGTTTTTTGTGTGTCTGGGAACCTACAAAAAAGCAACCAAATCAAGAGTAGAAAACATGGGCAACACATGAAAAAACTTGAACACGCTTTGTTGGGAAATTGGCTCTATTTCATCTTCTATGATGGAAAACAATGTATATTATGTTTTTCACAATTGTCATTTATGGTATTTTATATTCACAAAATCTTATCAACATTCATTCCCTCATAACAAGCATCAGACATGCATTCATGTGGTTCATATGCATTCTATCAAATGCTAATATTCTTTTAAAATATTCAAGTGTGTAAAACTATGATAAAAAATATATATATTGTTTTTGTGATGCTCACATAAAACATTGTTAATATTGCATTGATCGCATGTTATCTTTCCCCAACTAGTTTGAGAAAAGTAAATGGAACATTTCTTCTTCTAATTGTTAAGTTTCTATTTAATTAATTGCATGAAAATTTTTGTATGTTTGATTTAGGTAGCATGTGTTAATGGTATCGAAATGGGATTAGGTGCAAGTCTAGCATAACATGCACATTTCGAGTAGTCAAAGAGAACACTATAAGTTATTTAAATCCTCAATGAAAACATTCCTCTTCTTATGTAGACGGATCATAGATATATTTCCAATTTATAATGCAAGTAGACTGCCACCACAAATTCAGATTGAGATGGTGCTATAATTTCAATGGCATTTCTAGTGGACACAAAATTGGGATAATAAGGATAACCACTAGATTATTTTCCACAAAATGAGGGAAATGTAATCCAAGTCATGAGATGGTAGGTTGGAGGCAATTAAAACATTCCTAAGATCTCGTGTAATGTAATATTATTATTATTTTTTAATATACACAGGTTCCATCGTCGTCCTTAAAACATGAAAGATGATTGAAGAAATATAAGAAGATGCCCTCAAAAATAAAAATACCTTCTTGGTAAAAAGTAAAATGGGAGAAGGAATATAATTTAGAAAACCAACTAAGTGGGATATCATTCATTGGTAGTAGAGGAAGTATGGTAAAGGAAGAAGTTGAGTAAATTTTGAGTAACATCTTGGTGGGCTTACAACTTTGCCTTGGCTTATTGAAATTCATCAAGCTCAAACTAATCGGGGCCTTTGTACAAAGACCAATTGGTTAGTTGTTACAACCCTTCCTAGGGGAAGGAGTGGCCACATGCCATGTGATGACCTTCTTAGAAATGCTAGATGGCTTGATACTTTCTAATAATGTTAAGAGGGATTATCCAAAATATTTTAAACTTGTTGGGTTTGTTCGTGCAAATTTAAAAATCGTATGGGGTCTTCCCTACATTCTTAATTCTATCATCAACAATGTTGGAATTCAACACACCACTAAAGATGTAGATATATAGTTAGATCAATATATTATTCTAATGGGAAATGCATTTTATATGTGATAAACTACTTTACTCAGTGACAAAATAGGGATATCCTTTGGGGAATGGGGAATATAATTTGAAGCTTTCCAACAACATAGAATTAAGGGAGGTGAAAGGAAATATATGCACAATTATATATGAAGGTGATAAACATCACAAAGAATATGCCACTCTAGTGACTTGGTTAAGTGGAGATGAAAAAGGAAAACCTCAAATGTGTTATTGACATCATATGCAAATTTGATTGAAGTAATAAATTTGACAATATTTAATTTACCACAATTCGATATCATGACACAATTGAAATGCTAGGTGGGACTTGCAATGACTTTGAGTTTATAAAAATATGTTATTTATTATATCTCACTTTTTTAATGGATATATAAAAATAACTACTATAAAATATTAAATATTATATGCTTTCTATATATATATATATATATATATAATATTATGTAAATGTAGTTTCATAAAACTCTTTAAATATATGATGTATTATAATTACTAAATGATCGAACATCACAATAATTCTAAGATATTAAAATATAACCTTTATTTCATCATAATGGAATAAGGAAGCTTTTCATTAAGATTTAGGTTTCAAATTATGGAACACAAATTATTTTATTTTATTACTTGGAAAATATGATTCGAAAGAAGTTTTTTTTTTTTTTAAGAGAGAGTTTAACTTCTTCCATTTTCTTCTAGAAACTCTCTTATCTTGAGACTGAAAAGGAGAAGGTTTATTTTAATTTCAATTAAAGAAGGAAAAATTATCATGGTTGTAAATGGAGATAACCCTTTTGTACTTGATTTTAATCTACAATGCCCTTTTCTTCTCAGGTGATTCCTCTTGTAATTCTCCTTTTCCTTTTTGGTCTATTTACACTCCCTTGGGACAGGGGTACTTTACTTCCTTCAAACAAATTTAGCTCAATCATTGAACAAGGAAAGTCTTTCCCATTATTTGAGGAGCATTTCATTGTTAAGAGGCATGTTTTTATCAAAAGACCCACGGAGCATTCTTCTTCATCCCTTGAAAGGGATTTTGTTAGTTTATACTGGGAGGAGATGGTCCAATCATAGTACTATGTTAAGGCTCTTGTGGAGTAGGATTTTCTTTTGTCTTTGTGTTGGTAGAAGGTTGAATATGTTATGGTTTAATCAATAGCCTAAAGGTAGATTGAAATATATGTAATTTGTTTACTATCCTTGATACCACCCTCTTCATTGGTTGTTTTACTTTCCACTTTCTCATCAATAGTTTGTAGAGAAATGGCAAATTGAAATCAAAATTTGTTTTAAAACTTTTTTTTTCTTATTGAGTGTGTTACAACTCATATTCACTTCATTGCACCTTATATTTTTTAGCCAGATGTGACCTTTCTTATGAGCGAATTTTGTGACTATTTTGATGATATTGGGAGCTCATAGTATCATGATTAGAAGTTCCACCATGATGCTTTGTACTATTGTATCAATGATCAGCCAAAAGTGTGACCTTTTTGTACTCATTGTATTGTATTGGACCATGCTTACATGATCTATGTACATGTATTTCACATAGGTGTTAGCTCTAGACCCTTTGTAGTTGCTCATGGTCCATCCTCTTAGTCCCCATTTCAAGATAATTCTTGCTCTTATAGCTTAGTTGACTACTCCTTGGACATCATCAAATTGGTCCCAAGTTAGTCATTTATGGCCTGGGTAGGCACATGAGGGTCTTGGGATGGATCTACTAGGACACATGACCTAAAGAACCTCTAGCATTTTTTCACTTCACATGGAAGCAATGTAATGCAATATTATTATTATTATTATTTTAATATACATAGTTTCATCGAATAACTGACTCCCACGTTTGTTAAATTTCTGATGAACGATCCAATGGTAAAATATGTTGGAGGTATAGCAGCTCTGTCAGATCTACTACATAGACGTCAAATATTCGATGAATGTGGGAGTTGGATATCTGACGACATGTCCAACAATAATATCTATGGAAGGAATTCCCCCTCCATCAGATCTATTGTATGGATGTCGAATATGTGAGATGTAGTTACATCAGACTTCCGACAAGTATCTGCCAGAAATAATGGTTGATTTCAATGAGGTTTTGGTCCTTAGGGTCATCAGCATAACCGGTTATAGATTGTCAGATATACGACATCAATATTTTCATTGGATATCTGACCCCATTACACCGACGAAACTAATAAACAGGTTTCATCATGGTGTCGATGGAATTGCATCAACCAACCAACGTACTGTTGTTGGATTTCAATGCACAAGAAGTAGTGTGGTCCCCTTCTCTTCTCAATAGTCCTCTAACTACCACACTTCCCTTCTGAGGCTTCAGCAAGAGGCTAGAAATAAAGTCTCATATCTATGTAGTTATTTCCAACATCGAGTGAAGAATTCCCAGCAGTTCTCTCACCCAAAGAGAATGCTCATAGGTCTGACAACCTGCTTCCTCAACATGCATACAGGCATGAAAGATTGCTTCTTCAACTTAGAACTCCTAGGAATCATTGGTTACAATCAACTAATAAAGATCCCAAGTACAGTTATGATTATGGATGACAGAGTGAAAGTATGAAAAGATTCAATCTAGCCAAAATATTGAGTTAATTCCCCCAAAGATACAATAAGTCTCTCAAATATATTTGCATGCTCCCAACTTGACACTTGTCATTTTGGAAACTACATGGACCCCCACATGGGTTTATTCATAGTAAACCACATGTTGGAATAGTGAGAGGGGGGGGGTGAATCAATATGAGAACTTTTATTACTTTTAGCCACAATATGTATTCTTCAACTTAATAAAAAATATTCAGTGATTTATCATCATCATTCAATATATCATCAACAATATAAATCAGCAGTGCATAAAAAATAACCACAGATACACATTACACTGGAATTTATGTGGAATCCCAAATGGGAGAAAACCATATAATTATTTCTTATATATGTAAATATTACATTCATTGAAAGCACCAACTTCCTAATACTCCAGCTATAGATAGAAGGAGGCTCCAACCCTCTATTTACAGGATTCAACCTTAAGGAAGCTACAACTCTCTGATTTACTAGCTACAATTGGAAGGAGGCTACAACCCCCTTTCCTTGCCCCGTCCTGCCACCTTGAAATATAAATGTAGACCATCCTGTCACTACCACAATCTCTACCATTTTCAACCTATCACTTTCTACCTATCGTTGCCACTGATACTGAACCATCAACCTATCACTTCCATTGTTTCATCATCGACCAGATCCAATCACAACTACATGATGTTTACATTATTGGTTATTTGTTTTCATTGATGGCAACATGAGTCAAACATGTACATTATTCAAAAGAAAAGGAAGATCACCTTGGGGCAGAGGAAGATCACCTTGGGACTGAAGAAATTCATGATCAGTGTTGATCACGATAGGATCAACAGTGATCCTATGATTCTAAATCTGAAGAGAGGTAGAATGGACAGAATCCATGTATATAATGAATAACTAAGCACAAGGAATTAAGAGCTCAGGAGGGTCAATGACTCAATATCAATGCATAAAACAATGCACAAACAATTATTAAAATCTCAGGAAAAATAAAGATGAACAGATCAGAAGGAAGAACGTTAATCGAAGCTCAGAAGAGATGACGCACAAGAGTCGTTCATTCTTATTTAGAGACAATCCAGGATCATTAGATCGAGATGAAGTGAGAGGTTGGGAAGGATTAAATATCAACCTTCGAATCTGAAGCAGGAGATTCGGATTATCTCGCTAGCCATTGGATCAGATGGTCAACTCTGGCGCTGACCATTCTGACAAAAATGAATATAGAAAAAGAAAATTTGCCTGAAAGTTGAAGCCCCAAAGTCATGAACTCCGGTGAACTCCAACGCTGACCACTCCGGTGAAAAGGAGACTAGAAAATGTAAGTTTACCTGAAGGTCGAATCCATAGAGTCATGAATTCCCGTCGACCGTCGGATCAGGAAATATCTTCAATCGTTGATATATTCATAGAACGCCAAGGAAGAAGGTGGTCAACTCTGGCCTTGACCTACTCCAGCGATAAACAACTCAAATAAACCAAGAACTCCTAAACCCCAGAGTTATGGAATAAACAAAGGTCGTAAGATCAAGATAGTTGAAGATCTACAGTGGTATATCTATTTGGCACTTCGTCAATAATCGAAGGATAGTATAAACATTCCCAAAAATCCCTAAGCCAAGAAGAAAACATGTGGCGGAAGAAAAATATGACACGTGGCCCAATCAATCAGTGACAAGTGTCAAGGTATAGTTGGCAGTTTAGGTATACAAAAGTCACGAATCAAGGTGACATGTGGCAACCACTCAGCCAATACCACGCCAACAGTGACGTCAGCGAGCCATGTCACTCCGCGACTACATCCTCTGGGGATATCCAGCTTCTCCTAAGCTAATATATCTGAAGCACCAAAGGTCGAAGTCACATCTATTCATTGATCTAATATCCTATGGAATATTTTTTACCGTCCGATCAAGTACAGTGGAAGGATAAAGCATGAATCACGAAGTAACATTAATCATTGATCTACTTCGAGAGAATTCTTAACCGTTTATTAAGCATAGTTTAATGATAGCATAAGAAGAGGTGTTATCCAATAGCAAGAGGTCACCACAAATTTATGACTTATTCGGTAGGTAAACACTTCAGATGGATTGAGCTACTTCATAGTTCAAGTAGCCTGAAGTCTCAGAGTCGCGAATAATTGAATACCCAAAGAGTGGGAGCTCCTTTGTGCCTAAGCCCATGATCCTATCTCTTGGACATGTGAAGGTTATTAAGAAGGGAAGTGTTGATAAGAACTTCGCCGAAATTTTCTCCGGAATAATTAAAAGACTAAAAAGGGTGGAGTCTCGAAACATCAAAAATCCCAAAGAGAATGAGAACCATCCATATCAACCTTTGATTAATTCATAGCCATTGAATTAAGCAGTGTAAGGATTGAATCTAGACCATTGATTTGGTTCTAGGAATCATGCTAACCATTGGATCAAACATTGTCAGAGGTAACCACTTCGGGAAGTTCAAAACTTTGGAAGATTGGATTATTTTAAGTGAGAAATCGCTCGAAGGCTGAAGTTCAAACGACTAGGTTTCAACCCCCGATCACAAGTTACGAACATATAATCCATGAGGCGCTAGGAACATTTCTTAAATGGATAAGCCCGTGGTTTTGAGATCATGGTCATTTGAACATTGGGTTGAAGGAAGTGCATCATATAGATTTCATTTATGTAAACAACTCAAGGTTGGTAGAGTAATTCGACAAAGAATTAACACCATAACAATACAAAGAATCAGTAAAAGATCGAATATGATCTGTTGGTGAACCGAGGATGCAGGCAAAGCATCAGAATGATATAATGAATCGATCCATATATGTTATCAACTCATGAGGACAAAATGAACCGATACACAGTCATGATTAAAATAGAGTTAAATCATGAGATTATGAATAAATAATAAAAAGGAAAAATGATATTATTTAAAGTTTAATATTATCATTTAAATGAAAAGGTACAATGGTTCAATGTCAAAAGACACAATGGTTCAAATTCACACCAGTTGGAAGATTATATAAACAAGAAAGAATGGTGAGAAGCAAGTGCGTCTTGGTGGATATATATATATATATATAT
>SNQJ01S0012402.1:23444-40374 GCA_010110895.2 Picea sitchensis | reverse complement strand
GAGGGTCCTCCAACTTCGTAAGGCCATAACTCTCAAACCGTGAGGAGTTATGTGACATTCAACATACCCCCAGAAATGGAATGAAATGTACTATCCATATAGAATAGTATTATCTGAAAGTATATCATAACTCATACCTTTATCCATCAAACAAACTTGGGTCCATTACGCAAACCTGGGGTCTCCAACTTCTCATGGCCATAACTCTCTAACCGTGAGGAGTTATGTGACGTTCCACATACCACCAGAAATAGAATGACAAGAAATATCCATATAGGATAGTTTACCTGAAAAATTCATTGTCCTTCTTCTCATTATTCCACAATTAATCATGGGTTCTCTTACTCCGCAAAGTGTCTTCCCTTGATGGATTTCACCATAAGGATACCACCTTGGATTTCATCCATATTTATTTCTTATCAACCATGAAAAGACAATAATGAGTCATCTTTAGATAAAAACATCTTGGGTCCATTACCCAAACCTTTGTGTTGTGGGGCTTTCTTCAAGGGTTGAAATCAATGACAACCAACCTTAATCAACAATCTCCGCCTTTGGCATTGATAGCAACACTCTGATGCAATACTGAAATCATATCACTCATGCTCCCCTTCGAAACATCCCTCTGTCCTCTGTATCTGATAAATTTTCCTCTATCCTTTGCATTTGATAAATATGCTCCTCCTGGAACCATGCCTCTGTCCTCTGCATCTGATAAATCTCTCCCCCTTTGTCATCAATGGCAAAGTTATCTTTCCATCCTGGGTTGCTCCCCCTGACTGAACTATCCTGTTATGGTGCTTCCTCGTGCACATCTAAGACATATAAGATAAACATTCAAAAAACATTAAAAAAGCATTCATTTTGGAGCATAAATAACTCCAAGTCTTTGGCGAAGATATTCAAAGGATTCCCATGGAAGTGGTTTTGTAAAGATGTGTGCCACTTATTCTTTTGTGCCCACATACTCAACTCTGATGTTCTTTTCTACAACCTATTCCTGTAGAAAGTGATACTTGATTGGAATGTGCTTCGTCTTGTAGTGCATCACCAAGTTTTTTGAGATATTGATGGCACTTGTATTATCACAATATATTGGAATGGGCTCATCATACTCAACCTGTATATCTGTCAAAGTTTGTTTCATCCAAATAACTTGTGTACAACATGTTTTTGTTGCAATATACTCTGCCTTGTCTGTAGATAAAGATACTGATGAATGTTTCTTGCTTAGCCATGATACCAAACACTCATTTAAGTAGAACGTTGTTCCACTGGTGCTTCGTCAGTCATCAATACAACCTGCCCAATCTGCATCTATGTAGGCAATAAGTGATAGATCTTTTCCTTTTAGATACCATAATCCAAACTCTTATGTTCCTTTGAGATATCTGAAAATCCTCTTTACTGTTAATACATGTGATTCCTTTTGTGTTGCTTGAAATCATGCCACCTGTCCAACTGCTTGCATTACATCTGGTTTGGATGTTGTCACATATAGTAGGCTGACAACCATTGACCTGTATTGCCTCTGATCTGTAGACTTTGAATCATCATCTTTGCTCAACTTACAACTGGTTTTCATGGGAGTGATAAATGGTTTGCAATCTTCCATTCCAAACCTCTTTATCATTTCTCTGATATACTTGGTTTGAGAAATAAAAATTCTTTGGTAGCTTTGACATATCTGAAGTCCCAGAACGAAGGATAGTTCTCCATGTAACGACATTTCAAATTCATTATGCATGTCTTTTGCAAATTTATGGCTTAACATGTCATCATCACTACAGTTGGCACCAGGTCGAAGTGGAAAGAAGGGAAATAATGGGAAAGAAAGCATGCACGAAACTGAAGTGAAAACTGGCAAAATATCAGCATGAGCGAATGCAAGAAAGCATTCATAGAGGAAAGAGACAGCCGGAGAAAGAACAACACACGCATGGGAGAAAAACTTAGCATAAGAAGGGTTAGGGTTTTGGTAATATTTTGTAAGTGGCTGAAAATCTTGAAATGTATAAATATAGATACGAAAGTATCATATAGAAGGTGGTTATTGATGTTGTTGTTACCATTGTTGAGTTTATGTTATTTTTTATGAGGATTATGATTACCATTGTGCGATTGTTCCAAGTATTGCTGTCAGCAATGCGGGAAGGATTTTGAGTTGTATGAATTGAGTTTTGTAAGATGTTGAGAAAGAATATATAGGAGGGAAGGTAGATATGAGGATTAGACCGTAGGCTATAGATCCTGGTGCAATCTAGTTTGCCTCACATATATCTTACCCACTTTTGTAGACCACTGTAAGCGCATGGCGCAAGGAAATCAAGAACCACCATAATAAAAGAGACAAGAGCCAGATCATTGTGGACGTAGTCCAGGAGGGGTGAACCACAGTAATATCTATGTAATGTGTTGAATGTCTGCATATCTTTAACTGCTTTTAGCAATAGATGATTATAATTTATGAATACCCAAATTCATTATTAGAATCTGTTTATATTTTGAGTTATATGCATGCGATTCCTAGGAACAAGTAGATTACAATAACGGTTCACAGAACATGACCATAATCAAGAAACCCTTTATCCCCTACTCTGTCCTAGACTGTAAACACCTGAGTCTTACATTCAACCATATATAGCTATCTCGGGTGAGACTATGCAGTACCTTCCGGGCATTGTGTTTCCTTCTGGTTTACCAGGAGGGCCGATAGTTAGAGGCTTTGTTGGAATCCCAAATGACATGAACCCTGGGTCAATAAACAAGATAAAAGAAACCAACAAATGGTTCCATTGTCGGGAAAAGAGGAACAAGATAGGATTGAGTAGATGAGATATAGTGGACAAGAACCATCAAAGATGCAATGAACCACTAGAAGGGAATGTGGAGACCTTTGAACCCCATGAGAGAAGAAATCAAGGGTTGGTTGAGAACTAAAGAGATAGAATTTGCACACAAATACAATAGAAACCCTAGAATCACACCACACAGATACCTAGATAAATACGTGTTTACGGATTTACACGAAATCTTTTTCTGTGATTTTCCACATCTACTACAGGAGTGGATCTTAAGATTAATGGATAATCACCCGACGAACCGGATTTGATGGCTAGATTGGACTCTAGTACAGATTCAACTGCTATAGTAGGTGAACAATAAATTCACCCGCGCAGTAGAATTTTGGCTTGACAGTATTGTGGCAGGATTCATCACAGAGTTTGTGGTAGACACAACAAATTCATACAACGTAGCTGAGCAATAATTTCTACGAGGACCCAGAGGAAGGTATATTCGATCCCTGTATACTTCTATCAAGATACTGCTTTATAACAAAGGCGTAATGACAATGAAATCAGACAGTTAGACTTCCCTGTGCACATGGGGGAAGGGGGGAAGCACTGACAGAGAAAGTTGGAATGGAAGGAGGGAAAGATAAAGAGAAGAAGGAAGAGGAACCCTTGGAATTGATCTCGATGGATGATGACCAACTCAAGTGGATCTTGGCATCATCAGGAATGATGCGTAGTGGATAACCCTACTAATATAAGATAAACACCAAGAAGAGAGTCATAGCCAAAAGGGAGGGTTTGGCAAGCGACGAGGAGGAGGTAGAGGATCTCTGGGCTGTGGAGTAGATTGAGGAAATCCTGCATGACACCTACGAGAGGAAAACAAGAGGCCCAAGAACGAGAGAAGAAGACAACCACCCCTTTCAGGTCAATGTCAGTGTGGAACCCATAAACCCATGCATGACCAATACACCACATAGAACACCACCATTTAGGAAACCAAATTTTGGAGGAAGTCCAACAGCAGGAAGTACATATACACAAGGAATGATAACTAGAGGAGTCAGTTCAGGTAATGTTAGTCAAGTATCCACACCATGCGGAGGAGGCAGTAGTTCAGTACTCAGAATGGCAGGACATGACCCTACTATCAAATTATCAGAGTTTCAAGGAGGAGTAGCAAAAGACCTTGAGAAGCATCCATTCATTTGCGCCAAGATCTGGGAAGCAAAGTAGATCACTGATGACAACACCAAACTCACGCAGCTAGCGATCACGCTAAGAGACCGTGCACTAGACTGGTACATGAGTCTAGACACAAATAGTGCTCTAGGGACGACAAGGACACTGGATGACATTAAGAAACTATTAATCAATGATTTCTAGAAGCTGAGCTCAAAGGATTAGTATATGAATGAGATGATTGAAATAAGACAGAAACCAAGAGAATTGATATGGGATATTGATCAAAGGTTCAAGTGACTAAAAGGGAAGTTAAAATACCTCATGACTGAGATGAAACATCGGCAACGGTTTATCAACTCACTACTCCCACACTTAAAATACCCACTACAACAACAAAATTTTCAGACACAAGCAGAGGCTTTATAGGAAGCCTTGCAATTGGAAGAGAATCAGTATCAGCAGACGGACCCGTCTATCGAAGAACTGAAAGAGGATCTAAAGAGCTTAACATTTTAGCTAAACTAGAATAAGAACAAGGACAAATGAGAAGTCGTTTCGTATACCACATGTAGGACAGAAGGACACCACAAAAATGAATGTCCGACATTTGTGTAGTATATGGCGACAGGGATGCCAAACCCACTACCACAGGGGGGATTATGGTGTGAAATATGAAAGAAACCAGGTCATGACCCTTACCATCGCATGATGATGCAAAAATACCAAACAGTCCCAATGAAATCATATTGCAATTTTTGCAAGTCAGTTGACTACAATGACAAAGATTGTAGAACTATGGAGTTGATGCGGGAAAGAACCTCAGACGCCTACAGGGTATATGTAGAAATGATGCCTGGGCAGGTAGCACCATAGTTCACTCAAGCCCCAGTGCCATACAACACTACGCAACAACCCTATAATAATGCATAGCCACAGTACAACCCAGCACAACCCCAGTACAATACTGTGCAATATAATCAGGGACCACAATATAATGCACCACGAGGTGATCGCACAACCTATAGAGGAGCAGGATGAGCCAGAGGAGTTTTTGGACGTGGGAGAGGACCAGTCACATGTCACAATCACCAGTAACTAGGAAATTATGCATGGGAATGCCCACTACCACCAGCGACCTATATGTATTGTCGTGCTTCGGACCACAGTATAGAGGAATGTCCAACACTACTCATAAAGATCCAAGAAAAAAGGAACCAAAATAACCAGAATGTTCAGTGGATTTCAGCCGAAGCAAGGGATGATGGACGAAACATCAACATAGTCACTTGAGGAGGAACGAAAATAGGAAACGACGCAGTTCAATAGGACCCAGTGCAGAACCAATGGGTAAGGAAGAACCCTGACCCCAAGAAGCATTTCGATGCACAAAAGGAAAAGGAGATCTCTACAGAAGACTGACAAGAATTCCAGAAGGACATAGCGCTAACTGCACAACAGAACAAGGAAGCTATGGAATATGACATGCTGCCATCACTGGACCATACCAACAGAATACAACCTAAGGAACAAGTAAGTACTCTCAAAGACTTTTTGCAATCATGCATCAAAATGTTAGGTGATCCCTCATCTATCAAAGTATTGCAAAACATCCTAGAGAAATGTAGCGGCGAGATGGAACAGAAGCCAGAACTGAAAACTGTCAACCACCTACACACAAGAAGAAGAAAAAGTAGAGAATTTAGGATCAATGCTAACATTGGGGATTTCAGCATGGGAGATATTATGCTAGATCTAGGATCCGAGGTGAATGTACTACCAAAAACCACATGGAAATGCATGGGAAAAACTACACTGGGATACTCAACTATTCAATTAAAGCTAGCAAATCAACATAGAGTCCTACCAATAGGTAGACTGAAAGGAGTAACCATAGATCTAGATGGTGTGCGCACTAAGGCAGACTTTGAAGTCATCGAAATAGTAGATGGTACAACACCTTACCCAGTGCTACTTGGACTGGATTGGGCATTCGACAACCAGGCCATAATTAACTTGAAGACTAGAAACATGACATTTGAGTCGGGAGACTATAGGGTTATATCTCCACTCGACCCATCAGAAGGCGAGAGGTTCTTCGAACCCACTTCTCTGGATCTAGACGAAATCGGCCAATTGTATAGAACAACTACGCACGATGCAGACTATATAAAGCCAACTGTAGATGGGATATTCAGTTGGTGGAGAATTAATTCATGCACCACGAACTCAGACATTGGGTTAGAAAATTGGTAGCAAAGACTAATTGATGTATCCACAAGAAGGTGTGCAAGAATAGACCATGCAGTAAGATGGCTTGGCGTAGAAATTAGAGAACCACCTAGTTTTCACAGGCTAAATGATTTGGAAACTTTCTTAACATAATACGAAGACGAAGTATTAGAGAACCATAGACTATTAGCACTAAAGGCTACACCTGCAATATGGTGGGGTGTGCACAAAGAGACTATCACAGATTGGTACCAATGCAAACAATTAATGCATATAAGGTTCGACGCAGAACAAATATGGAACAACTGACAAAAATATGATGGACTAGGAATACCAGCAAAACACTTGGAGGCGTGTAAAAAACTATGGAAAATGACGCCACCAGAAGAATGGCCTCAGCACTTCATGCGTACTTTAGAAGGCATACCAACGAATTGGTATATAGACTAGGAATTGCAAAAAGGAACCAAGACATGGGTGCCACTCCAATAGAACTTTACAGTCACTTTCTCATTCGAGCATGAGAACCCCAACATAGAAACGACCCTGAAACAGATCAGAGATTTCATATTCATTATGGAACCAGAAGTGGAAGTTATCACAGATGTACATCAGTAAAATAAGCAAACAGTCAAGGAATTGCTTTCATGCTACCATGTACAGGAATAAGCACCGAATGAAGATGATCTACACGATATTCAGATTGAAGAAGTCGAAGGTGAGAGAAATGTGGAAGGACCACCCTTAGAATCAGAGTTCATTTCTGTGCCAATCAAGATCAAGAAGGTTAACATAGGGACCATCGAGCAGCCCAAAATGGCCAGCATTGGATATTATTGGGATGAACAAACTCTAGAAAGCATCACATTTTGTTGCGCGAATACAACGACCTTTTTCCCACGACCTTTACAGAGATGAAAGGAATAGTCGGAGAATTAGGAGAAATGAAGATACCACTCAGACCTGAGGCAAGACCCATTAAAAAACGACCATATAAACTGAACCCCATATACAAACAGAAAGTCAAAGATGAGATCGACAGAATTCTCAAGGCGAGCATCATTGAACTAGTCGAAGAATCAGAATGGATAAGCCCAATGGTAGTACATGACAAGAAACAAGGAAGAGGGATCAGGATATGCGTCAAATTGAGGAAGTTGAATGATGCATTCTTACACAACCCATTCCCCACACCATTCACGGATGAAGTACTCGAGAACATAGGAGGACATGAAGCCTATTCATTCATCGATGGATTATCGGGATATCATCATATTAAGATAGCACAAAAGGATGTACACAAGACCACATTTGCAACAGAATGGGGATCGTATCAGTACACAGTCATGTCGTTCGGATTGAAGGATGCACCTACGAGATTCTCCATAGTGGTCAACGCAACATTTAAGGAATTCATCCACCAATTTCTCAAAGTATACCTGGAAGATTGGACATATTACAGCCTATTAAAAAACCATGTGGAAGTTTTGCACCTGATGTTAGAACGATGCAGACAGTGCCAGATATCACTGAATATCAAGAAATGCATTTTTGGAACACCATTTGGGATACTACTGGGACACATAGTATGAAAATAGGGTTTATTAGTGGATCCAGCCAAAATCGCAGTCATTGTTAACCTACCAGCACCAAAAACAGTCCACCAACTAAGAGCAACGTTAGTACATATGAGATATTACAGGAAATTCATCAAAGGCTATGCGCAGATTACAACGCCTATGGAAAAACTGTTAAGGAAGGATACCAAGTATCAATGGAATGACGAGTGCCAACACGGTCTAGATACCCTGAAGGAAAAGATGGTCATCGCACCAATATTGCTATTTCTAGACTGGGAAAAAACATTCCATGTACATGTAGATGCATCAACAATAGCACTTGGAGCTATCTTAGTGCAACCAAGAGTAGGAGACTTGGATCACCCGATAGCGTTCGCAAGCAGGAAATTAGCAGACTTAGAATAGAATTATAACACAATAGAAAGAGAAGTCTCAGCTATGGTTTTCGCACTACAGAAATACAGGCATTACCTATTGGGAAAACACTTTAAGATGTTCATAGATCACTCAGCCCTGAAATACCTAGTTAACAAGCCAATGTTGGGGAGGAGAATCTGTCGATGGTTACTGCTATTTCAAGAATTTGACTTTGAGGTAATAGTCAAACTAGGGAAACTGAATGCAGGGCATGACCACCTATCAAGGGTCACAAATGGAGAGGAACCAACAAATTTGGATGATAACTTTCCATATGCACAACTCTTCTCAGTACAGATTGTTGACAATTACTCTGCAGAGGTCATCCAGTACTTGAGCATAGGTACTGCGCCGCAAGGATATACCACTGCGCAGAAGAAGAACCTAGTAGTCTGCGCAACCAACTATCAACTAATCGCAGGGAATCTATACAAAATGGGTGTAGATAGCATCTTACAAAGATATGTACTAGACCAGGAACGACCGAGAATTTTAGTGGAAGCCCACGAAAGAATAGTAGGAGGGAACTACGTAGGAAAAGCTACCATGCAGAAGGTACTACACACAGGATTATGGTGGCCAATGATAAATAGAGACTCGAAAGAATATTGTCAGCAATGTGATGTCTGTCAATGGGTCAACAAACCCAACAGAAGGGATGATATGCCACTATGACCACAAGTGACACTTTAGGAATTCAAAAAATGGGCAATAGACTTTGTGGGACCCATTAACCCACCCGCCAAGAGAACAGGGGCGAGATATATTATCACTACAATCGAATATTTAACAATATGGATGGAAGCCGCACCAGTAAAAGATTGTAGCACCAAAACAACTTCCCACTTTCTTTTCGAACAGGTAATTACTAGATTTGGGTGCCCAAGAATATTGATGAGCGATCAAGGAACGCACTTCATCAATAGCACCATCTGAGTGATACTCTAAGAGTTCAAAGTTCATCACCAAAAAAAGCACACCGTATCATCCACAGGCTAATGGCATAGTAGAAGCCTTCAACAAAATTCTAGAGAATTCCCTGACAAAGATATGCAACGTCAACATGGATGATTTGGATCTCAAGGTACCAACAGTACTATGGGCATATAGAACCACATGTGAAAATTTGACAGGTCACACACCATTCAAACTGGTCTATGGTTAAGAAGAAGTAGTGTCGTTATAATTTCTAAAACCTAGTCTACGTGTAGTAGCTATCACACAAATGACAGAACGAGGCGCAGTCCAGGAATGATTGTATCAATTATTGTCAATGGAGGAAGACTGAATCGTGGCAGGATTCCACCAAAAAGTACATAAAGCGAGAGACAAATCATGGCACGATCGCCACATCAAGAGAAGGATGTTCAAGGAAGGAGATCTAGTATTGCACTACAACAGTAAAGCGCTGCAGCACCCAGGGAAGCTCAGGATGCATTGGCTAGGACCATACGAGGTAAAAGCTATCACAGACAGAGGAGCTATACAGTTGAAATATCTAGCAAGCGCAGACCTAAGAGGAATGATCAATGGGAGCCGACTGAAGCTATACAAGGATAGTCGACTACCCACCGCGTAGTAAAAAAATAAAAAAATAGCGCACAACATGACAGACAAGTCGCATACACAACATGAAACCAATGAGGGAAAAGAAAACAACCATATCGGAAAGGGAAATAAGAGAGAAAAGGAAATTTATTAAAAGCACACTAACAGGATAACATGCAGTAGAATTAAAGAAAGGAAAGGATGGATGGGATGTCGCCGGAAAAGTATCCATAAGGGAAAGTATGAAACCATCGCAAATGCATTTAACCCACACTTATGGTACATTAATCGCACAAGGTAGGATGTGTCCTCAACAATATTCATGGCACACCCATACAACACATGAGCACATAAACAGTTAGTCTATTCGCACAAGAAGAACGGAGAAGTACAAAGAGTAGCCCAAACGCACAGAGCGAGATCACAGAGCTTATCCGAGCTATTTGAACCAAGCAAACGTCCACCCAACACCAGTATGGCACCACGAAATCTCACTGAACCAAGCCAGACAGTCCGACCTACTAGGGTTCAAACTAGGTCACAAAGGATACGGGAAGAGAATGACCAGCAATCACTGGAGATCGTCGATATTGATGAAATCCCATTGCCGAAGGAAATTCCAGTCGAATCAACACTGATCTAGGAAGAGATCCCGCAGACCCAAGTAGAAACCAGGAAAGAGGACACGCTGGAAGCAGTGCAAGAGCCTCAGAATGAAGCAGTAGGAACTCATCGGGAAGGACAGCTAGAAAACGTTGAAGCATCCATGGAAATAAACGGAAGCACACAGAAACTGGAAGTAGAGGCCCAACCAAATGTTCCACAAATACCCATCCCAGAATTTTATTTTTTGGCCGAGCTGACTGGTGAAATGGGCAAGGCTTGGGAAGAATGGATGGAGAATCAACAAACGGGAGTTGTTGGAACTTCGAACCAGCCAACACATCCGAAAGATAGGATTCAGATACTGAGCTTGCCTCAAAACAAACTAGCTACAGAGATTGTGCTACCTCGCACACCAGAAGGAATACAGGTGGACTCGCAGCTATTGGGTCACATCAAAAATCTCAAATTTTCCGACCATTACATAGCAGATGAAACAAAATACCTAGAGCTTGCACCACAAGTTTTTATGGAGACAATAGCCATGAACCCTCTCGGAGGAACTATCACTAAGACACGCCAGTGGGCAGCCGGACTAGACAGAACCAAAATCCTAGGATTTCTGAATATACCACACTTTGACAGAGGCCAATATGCGATGGCATGCATCAAGAAACTATTAGCAGTTACACATGGAGGGGATGTATGGTTGGATAAAACTGTCCCCATAAATCTTGAACTTATTGTGCAGATTACAGGACTACCCATCCAGGGTATGGATCTTGCGCTGATACTAGACGACAAGTCCAAGGAAAAAGCATTGGCAGAAGAAATGAAGAAGAAATATGGCACCGACAGGAGAACGAGAGGCATTATAATCAAGCGAATTAACAATGTTGCAACACAACCGGGAGAAAATATCTTAGCCTTCAAACTATTAAGAAAATGCCGCAAAGATGAAGTACCAGCAAGAGTCATCGCAGTTGCAGCTTAGTGCACAGAAGGCACCTTCATGATCTGGGCACCATATTTTTCAAACTTGTTCCAAATAGACTGTAGAGACGCACAGGAAGCAGGTACGGAATTTCATTATTCACTGTTGATTACTCTCATTGTTTTCATGGCATGGAAAGAATCAGACCACGTCACCTTCTGTACCACACCACAGCCAGGAGAAGCAAGATATCACGTCCTGAAATCCGTGCCACTGGCCAAGCATAAGAAGGAAAATGGGATTATATTCGAAGCTTACCTATGAGAAATGAAAGAAGCAATCAACCGAGCATGGAGGATAACACTAGAGGCTGTCACACAATTCGGGGGCATCACCAATTTCTGGGCTAGGCGACAATCCATGTGGATATAGCCAAAATAGGACCCACATAAATAGTGGCTATAGATGCGCTACTGCGTCACTGAGGGAGACATTGACATGATCATCCATGAGTGGTCATATGAATGGAAAATCCCAACTATACCCAAAATAGTACTGGGACAAACAACAGAAGGAGGGGCTCTGCAGGCGGAAACACAGCCTCCACAAGTCCCAGTACCTAAGAAACCAAGAACGGACCAAATCAAGTCGACTCAGATAGAGGGTGGCTTAGAGCAACCAAGGACCCAGAAAGGGAGAATAGAAACCACTCAGCCGACCAATGAACAGCAGAACCCAAATGAGGGAGCACGGGAAACTGTGACGAACCTCATCACACAGAAACTGGGGGGAACTAAGAGACCAGTGGTATAGGAAATAGGTGCACGCAAGAAATCAAAGGCACAATGATCACCAGCAAAATACACAATCACGGAGGACGATGGCAAGATGATTTCCATAATGGTCCAGGTTGCATCACAGAGGACTTTGATCATGCAGCGCACCATAGGGATAAAATTCAAAAGGAGCTAGAAGAAATGGGGCAACTCCTGAAGAAATTCGAAGAAGCCCAAATTACAAGTAGTAGCAGAGGCATAGAACCATCGAGCGCACAGACCACAGAAAGAATGGAGGTAGGAAAACGCGACTCAGTTCTTCCAAAACCACATTCCACAGTTTACATAAAGCCGAGCATGATACGAATGTATGAGATTGTGGGAAAGACACCACTGAAGGACTTGGATCATATCCAATTGTTCCTAACATGGATGCCAGCAAAGGCCTTATACCAATTGCAGGTTAGCATCGACCATGAGTTACAGTCTCGAGCACATAAAAACTTGGTTGAACTACAACAAGCAACAAAGAAGAGGGAAACACTGGAAACAATTTGCGCGTAGGAAAAATCGGAAACGCAGGAGGAGAATGGACACAAAACTGAGTTGGAACGCAGAGTGGAAGACATTTTCAGAAAACTTCCAACTACTGTGTAAGGAAGTGGACTCCCAACGGCAGAAAATATCGATCAGATTGCGCAGGCAATTGATCAATATCAGAAGGATATCAAGACTCTCTGTGGACAGATTAGACCAACAACTCCATCGGTAGTAAAGGAGTAGAGGAAGCAGGAAGCAACAACGCAACTACAGGAGATGGAAAAACAGGTCAGCATAGCAACCGACTTGCTGGATAAAGCAACATAACTCTAGACAAAGCTAGAAGAGAATCCATAGGTCCAACAATGGGACAAGGAGGAGGAAACGATCAATGCAAAGATCCAAGAATTCAAGCAGCAACAGAAAACCATCCGAATTCCAGAACGGGTCAAGGGGACACAAGAGCTAAAGAAGTTACAGGTAGAACTTCTCATTGTGCAAACACAGAAACAAGAGCAACATGCTCAAATAGAATCATTGTAGGAATGGATATCTGCAGTATTGGAGCAGGTAGAAGAATCTAGAACACAGTCAACAGGAACTCAGCTAGAATGTGAAAAACTGATAAGAGAAGAAGTAGCAGTGAAAACAGATGATACTATCAAAGAAAAAACTGCGTAGGCACTGACAAAGGAAACAAAATTGTAGGAGAAGTTCTAGACTATCGTTAGGGAGATCAAGGAGGTACAAGACAATTAGGTGACTCGGGATGAGTCACATGTCATTGTTGGGGGGCTGTTGGCACCAGGTCGAAGTGGAAAGAAGGACGATCATGGGAAATAAAGCATACAGGAAACTGAAGTGACAACTGGCAAAAGATCAACACGGGCGAATGCAAGAAAGTGTGCATAGAGGAAAGTGACAGCTGGAGGAAGAACAACATGCGCATGGGAGAAAAACCTACAGTAATAAGGGTTAGGGTTTTGGTAATATTCTGTAAGTGGCCGAAAAGCCCAAAATGCATAAATATAGATACAAAAGTATCATATAAAAGGTGATTATTGTTGTTGTTTTTATCATTGTTGAGTTTATGTTAGTTTTTGTGAGGATTACGATTACCATTGTGTTATTGTTCCGAGTATTGTTATCGGCGATGCGGGAAGGACTTTGAGTTGTATGAACCAAGTTTTATAAGTTGTTGAGAAAGAATAGATAGGAGGGAAGGTAGATCTGAGGATTAGACCGCAGGTATAGAGCCTGGTGTGATCTAGTTAGACTCACATAGATCTTACCCACTTTTGAAAACCACTGTAAGCGCACGGTGCAAGGAAATCAAGAACCACCATAATAAAAGAGCTAAGAGTCAGATATTTGTGGACGTATCCCAGGAGGGGTGAACCACGGTAATCTTTGTGTAATGTGTTGAATGTCTGCATATCTTTAACTTCTTTCAGTAATATATGATTATAATTGATGGATACCCAAATTCATTATTAGAATCTATTTACATTTTGAGTTATATGCATGTGATTCCTAGGAACAAGTAGATTATAGTAACAGTTCACAGAATAGGACCGTAATCAAGAAACCCTTTATCCCCTACCCTGTCCCAGACTGTAAACACCTGAGTCTTACAGTCAACTATCTATAGCTATCTCGGGTGAGACTGCGCAGTACCTTCCAGGCACTGCGTTGCTTTCTGGTTTACCAAGAGGGCCAATAGTTAGAGGCTTTGTTGGAATCCCGAATGACATGAACCCTGGGTCAATAACTCAGATAAAAGAAACCAACAACTACCAAAAATAATATCAACATAAACTTCAATTAATAAAATATTACCTTGACTTACCTTGATGTAGAGGTTGTTGTCTGCACTTCCTTTTCTAAACCCTGCCTGTTGCAAATATTTATCCAGTCTGGAGTACCATGCTCTAGAAGCCTGTTTTAGACCATATAAGGAATTCTTTAATTTACATACATAGTCTATGTTCTCTAACAACTGAAATCCTTTTGGTTGTGAACTTCTTCTTCAAGTTCCCCATTCAGAAAAGTTGATTTTACGTACATCTAATACACTTTAACATTTTTGGAGCATGCATAAGCTAAAAATAAACGGATTGCTTCCATTCTGGCAACTGGGGAAAATGTCTCTTCAAAATCGATTCCTTTGATCTGTGCATATCCTTTACATACCAATCTAGCTTTATTCCTTGTAACCTATCCATCTTCATTCAATTTATTCCTGAAAATGCATTTTGTGCCAATCACATTCTTATTATTTGGTCTTGGAACCAATTCCCAAGTGTCATTTTTATCTATTTGATCCAATTCTTCATCCATGGCCTTATTCCAAAATTAATCCTTGCTGGCTTCTTCAAAACAGTTTGGTTCAATTGTAGATAAGAGTGCTAGGTGTGTTTGTTCTGGTGAAAGGATTTTTCTTCTAGTCTCAACTCCTACATCTTTGTTTCCAATAATCTGATCTGAAGGATGATTCTTATGTACTTGTTTGCTAGGTATATTTGGAGATACTTGTTGAACTTGCTCTTCTTATTATGTTGGATTATCTTCATCTTCATCTTCCTCTTCTACTTCTTTTTCATATTCTGCTTCTTGTTCGAAAGGTTGTTCCATTGATTCATTTTCTTCTGCTCATTTCATTAATTGTTACGTTGATGATTTCCACAATTTTGTTCAATCTCATATTGTAATACTTGTATGCTTTCCTGGTACTTGATTAACCAACAAGTAATCATTTGTCCACACGAGAGTCAAACTTTCCCATTCTTCCATATTCTCTTTTGATGTATCATTTTCTTCCAAAAACTCTGAAGTGATTCACATTTGCTGGTCTTCCTTTCCATCGCTCGTAGGGAGTTTTGTCAGTGTTGCTTCTGAGCATTACTTTGTTTTGAATGTGAACTGCTATATACACTGTCTATTTCCAAAAAATATCTGTCAATTTGTAATCCATTAGCATTGTTTAATCCATTTCCTGTGTAATTATCATTCATTATGATAATGTTACTTTGTCCCTAAACCATTCTCTGAACCAATCTATGAATCCATGCTCTTGTCCACTATCATATATCTATCCAAAACTACTAAGTGTTCTTACGAATCCATCTCTGTCCATAATTTCCAAGACTCTACTTGCGCAACTGTCCATAATTCTAACCCATTTATCATTATACTATCAAACTATACTTCTGCTAATTGATTGCTCTGAAACTGTCTTCTCAAAATCTGCAAGCTACTCGAAGGATGGTTCTTTGGTCTGTCACAACTATCGCATATACTCCCCCTTGTTGTAGGAAAATCTCCCTGCGGACAGGTAGATTGCCTCAAAGAGCTTGACCCTAACTCTAAGACAAAAAATGCTTAACGTGGACACTGACTTCCTTTTAAATCTATCCAAACTAACATATGAGAAGGGAGGATAACAGAAGTACCTCTTTATCGACGTTTGTCCCTGCACGCTCCGATTTTCTCTCCAATCCTTTGCTCCTCACTGGATCTTGTGGAAAAAACAAGATACAACCACTTCCTACTCTATTGATATTAGCTTGAAAATAGATCTTTCTATCAACGATAAGTTCATGTAACATCAGACACAAACTAGAAAGAAACAGGCCAAGCGTGTCATATTGATGAGAATAACGACAACAGTACTTACAATCATAGATGTGAATGTGACAGCTACATCAAGTCCCCTTTGTCTAAACCTTGCCTGAAAGATCCACAACCTGGATAGCAGCAGCTTCACTGATCACTCTCCTTTGGCTGACTATGTGTTTCCTATGAGATCATAGGTTTCATGCTTAGCAATTCTTCTCATCAGCTCTGTTCCAGCACCACTTATGAGATCATAAGTTTGGTGTAATTCTCTCTTTCCATTTTCCTTTCACCATTAAAAAGCTTGATTATATAGCCTTAGAGAGGCCTTAACCACTTGAGATATCCTTGGGGAAGTTGAGGATTTTCCTCCTTCAGTTGAGGATCTACCCTAAGATCATGGTTGGACTAGGGATTCAAATCCAACTGCCTTCCAAGAATGAAAGGATCATTCCCCCATTCATCTCAACAACTTAACAACTGCCCATAATAGGTAGCGCTCCCTCAAAAGGACTATCAGAGCGTTGTAGCGCTCCCTCAAAAGGACCATCAGAGCGTTGTAGCACTCCCTAGTAGGCTTTAGGGGGGTGCCAACGCTCTCAAAATCTATAGCACTCCCTCAAAAGGACCAGGGGAGCTTTATAACGCTCCCTGACAGTGTAAGGGGGAGCGCCGGTGCTTCGAGATAGTGTAAGGGGGGAGCGCTCC
>SNQJ01S0012401.1:76071-94711 GCA_010110895.2 Picea sitchensis | reverse complement strand
ATAAGCAGATAAGCAAACATTTTGGTAAAGCTTCTGTCCAAGATGAAAGAGTTTGTGTACTCAAGCTAGAGCTCGTGGAGACGACTTCCTTATTGAAAAAGGAAGAGATGACTCCCAGGTTGGGAGGGAGCATTGATGTGTTATTGATTTATGGACAATCATTTTTAAGTTCGAAAAATGGTCCAGGATGAGCAGTTTCTTTTCCAGTTCGGAAAGTGGTTTGAGATTTTTGACGGACGGGCATTTTCCAGTTCGTGAAATGGTCCAGATCGAACGGTCATTTTTGTAATGAAAATGGTCCGATGGATTGTTGATGTACCATGGAAAATGATTTCCCATTGTGGTTAACAAGGGGAATGGTCTAGGACAATATCTCTTCTTGATGGTCACTCTTAGTAGTGGTCAAGAAGATTGGTCTGCCTCGTCGGACATACATTCTTTTGAAGCTCACAGTTGTGAGAAGTTTCAAAGAATGGTCTATTTTGGAGGTTGGTGCAGGACAATCATTTCCTTAGGAAATGGTTCGTACAGTCATTCCCTAGGGAATATTCATTATCTCCAGGTTGCACTTTGTTTAGTGCTGGAGGAATGGCCTAGATAGGTGAATGGTTCAGGTTCAACAATCAGGGACAGGCATTCCCTAGGGCAAACTCATTCTCTCCAGGTTTCACTTTGTTTAGTGTCGGAGGAATGGCCCAGGATAGGGAATGGTCCATGATCAGAAATCGGGACAATTATTTTTCCTTGCTTGAGAATAATAGTCCAGATAGCTCATCATTGATGTTTGACCTTCTGAGGGCATATGCTCTTCCATATCTCACAG
Source organism: Picea sitchensis (assembly GCA_010110895.2). Lineage (NCBI taxonomy): Eukaryota > Viridiplantae > Streptophyta > Pinopsida > Pinales > Pinaceae > Picea > Picea sitchensis. The sequence goes on along the minus strand of SNQJ01S0012401.1, from coordinate 93,888 downwards.
ATGTGAGTGGAAGAATGGCCCAAATGATTCAGTTTATATCATAACAATGTTTTCTATGAAGGTTGATATCAGATGATTTTTATGGAGACTGTATGTCTCTAGACAATAGATGTATACTACTGTGGTGGATGTATTCCACTGATTGTGACTATACATCACTAATCAAGTACCTGTGTGCTACTTGGTGTGGTAGTGTACCACTAGATTATAGTTGTGTACTACTATGGATAGACACATTGGTTTTCTATTGAATGATATTGTTCTGATTGCCTTGAAGACTATCAACAGTGTTAGAAAAGATTATCATCTAGATGGATGATCAATGGACATATATTTCCTAGACGAAAAATGATATAGGACATGTGTCTGGATTAGAAGAATGGTTCTTGTGTCACTCTATGGAGTGAGTAACTTATCCAACATCATGTTTGATTACTCAGATGGAGTATGGTTTCGAGAGATGATGTAGTTGATGATATTGATAGTGATGATGGTGCTCATGATCTATCTTGAGATAGTCTGTACGACTATGATGATGTTACTGTTTCAATCGTATGTTTTTGCTCAAACCATTATCTTCAATACCTCTCTAGCTAGGAGGGAGTGTTGATATTATGGTAGTTGTGAGAGGTATTTACCTCCACGTGTAAACTTGACGAGAATAGAATATTTTGGGAAGCAAGAAGGAACCCTAATGAGTTGGATAATAACCCTAGAAGACAAGTTGGCTCAAGAGGATAACTTGTATTAGGTTATTAGCCTCCAAGAGAAGAAGTCGGCTAGAAGAAATAATATATACTGAGTAAATAGGCACCCAGAATGAGAAGTTGGCCCGGGCAGTTTGCCAAATTTAGTATAAATACAAGAGGCCAGTCTTCATTTTGGCAGGCATTCTCAGAACTGCAGAGCTCATTTGTGTGCACTGCAGTTAGCCAATTTGTGTGCAAGTTTGGAGGCAAGTTGTCGTTGCAGATGTTGGATCTAGAAGATTACGTTTTGTCTTGCACTATCTCTTGGTTATGGTTTGGATTATCTGATCAGCTCTTGTTTGGTGCGCTATCCTTGGAGAAAGGTGTGCCATCCTTTGTTTGGCTATATAGCCTAGGGTTTTCTTCCCGAGTGATTCTCTATCAAGGTTAAGGTGCTCAGAGGGTGGCTTCGGCCTATGGTTGGGTGACAATAGTGATATTGTCTATGGTAAAACAAGCACATTCATTATATTCTAACACTAACAAGGGAAAAGAAGCTTCCAACCCACGACCTCCTCTTCATATTGAGAAGATTGTGGGAGAAACTATGACTCACATCCCTAAGGGTGTGTTTAAGAAGGCTTCTCACAACCCAAACAGAAGGGCTACTTAGAACTACTCCATTGTGGAGGATCTCGCACAAACTCCTTGTGCAATGTCTGCTTTGGAAGTCCTCCAGATTTTCCCATCATAGAGAAAAGCATTGTTGTTTGCCTTGGGTGTTGTCGAGACTACTAACTTGGGAATGATGTTTTTTTACCCTGTTGATTATAAACCTTGTCTACCTCACCACGTCACTTTTCAGATAGTAGTGGTTTATGCCATGAAATCATTGACACGAAACATTTTCCGCACAGTGGTAGACGAGGGTGCCTCGAATTGAGTGATTTCGTTGGCATACTGGAAGGCCTTTGACAACCTGAGTTGTCTTCGTCACCAATGTTGTTAACTTCATTTGACGATCGATATTTTAGACCACATGGCATAATCCCTTCCTTTCTCATGCATTTGGAGTGAAAAACTGTGTGCATCGAGGTAGAAGTAGTCGATGCGCTTCTCGACTACAATATTTTGTTAGGATAGAATTAGACCTATGTTATGACAACAGTTGTGTCCACCATTTTTTGGGTCTTATGTTTTCCTCACGAAGGTCGGATCATAATCGTTGATCAGTTATCTTTATCGCGTCCTGGCCCTTCATCGGGGGCACCCACGGTCTCAATGATTGATAACCCATAGCTAGGTACTATCAAATTAGGTGTCAGATTGTTTCCATCTTTAATGGGGACTTTTGATTATCCACCACCTTCAAATGATGTCAAGTTTATTTCGGTTGTCCTCGATTAGCCGAAGGCTGTGATCTTTCAAGTAGCTTCTTTTCGAACAGGTTATTTTAATGACCCGTGGAAATTACCTTCCCCATCATCTTTGATGGAAGGGGTAGGGAATCCTGGAATGGCTATGCCCCTATACATTGTTGAGATTGGATACAACATTGTCCAAGAAACCTCGACCAACCTTGATCTGATTCCCCCATAGGAGCTAGATCCTATTCTCGAGCCTATTTGGGCTCAAGACTCTCTTACTAATCACTATCCTTTGGACTTGATCTTCCCTCCAACAAGGAGATTTTGAAGGTAATGACTGGGTCAGATAGACCTTGGGACGATCTCCACCATATACCTTATTTTTTACCTGAGTTGAGGAGAGTAGAAGCATGAGAGTTCACCACAACCATGAATGAAGATGCCACTTTCTCTGTTAACCCTCTGGCCTCGCACATAATCTATGTTGAAGGAAACATGGCGAGTATAGCTTAAGTGATTCCAATTGACATCTCTAGAACCCCTGGTGTCGTTGAAAATGTCTTCATCGGAGCCAATTGTTCCTCCGAGGAGATTGAGGTCTACACTGAATTATTTAAAGAGTTTCATGACGTTTTTGCATGTTCTTATGAGGAGATGCTAGGCATTTACCTTCGTATAGTCAAACACAATATTAAGACTTACCCTAATGTTAAGCCTATTTGGAAGAAGCTTCGCCTAGTCCATCCTTGCAAGGCAGCAACTATCAAGGCTGAGGTAGAGAAACTCATTAAGGTTGGTTTCATCTATCCTGTGCAATTGATGGAATGGGTGTCAAACCCTGTTCCTATCAACAAGAAATAATGTATGATCTGTGTGTGTATGGAATTTCGTGATCTGAATAAAGCTTGCTCGAAAGATAATTTTCCAACCCCATTCATTGATAATATTGTCGATGAATGTGCGGGTTGTGGAGTCTTTTCTTTTATGGATGGTTTTTCTGGGTACAACCAGATTCATATCAAACCCGAGCATCAACATAAGACCGCGTTCATATGTCCTTGGGGTACGCTCGCATACATGAAAATGCCTTTTGGCCTTAAAAATGCTAGAGCCACCTTTCAGTAGGCCATGTCGTTCACCTTCCACGACCTCAAGTATATAGTCGAGGTGTATCTTGATGATCTGGCATCACGTTCTCGTAGTTCTGATCATCCTGCCCACTTACGACTTATCTTTGAGAGGTGTCGCTACTACCGGATTCACCTTAATCTAAACAAGTGTAGATTTTGCATAACATTGGGACATTTGTTAGGTTTTATCATATTGACTAAAGGGATCATGGTCGATCCTCTAAAGGTTGAGGCAATAGTTCAATTGCCTGCCCCATGCAAAATCCCCTAGCTTCAAAGTCTACAGGGGAAAGATAAATTTCTTCGACGTTTTGTTGCCAACTATGTCAATATTTCTAAAGGGTTTATGTGTCTCTTGAAAAAAGGGGTCCCATTCTGTTTGGATGAAGCAGCTCAGTGCTCTTTCGAATCATTGAAACATGCTTTGATGTTTGCCCCTCTACTTAGTCCTCCAGATTATGGCAAGAAATTCTTGTTATAATTGGCTGCAACAGAGTCTACTATTGTCATGGATTGGTCCAAGAGGATGATGCGCTCGAGGAGCATGTTATCTACTATCTTAGTCAAGGCTTGTTCGGACCAGAACTCAACTACACCCATGGCTAAAAACTCACTTTGGCAGCTTTCCATGATGTCCAAAGGTTCTGTCATTACATTCTACTTTGGAAAACCACCATCATAGCAGTTGTGAACCATTTTCAACATGTGTTGACACGATGGGTCATCGGCGAGAAAATTAGTCGATGGATAGTCATCCTTCAAGAATTTGACTTGGACTTTGTTTTGGCGAAGTCTAAGAAGTCATTGGTCTTTGCTGAGATAATTTCATAACTTCTAATCAAGAGTGGTAACGATTTTCTTTAAGAGTCACAGATCAATGGGGATCTTTTCCTTATTGCATATTCAGACCCTTGGTATGGAGATATACTTGTGTATCTTCAAAATTTGAATTGCCCTTCCTCTGCTTCTCGTGATTAGCGTTTTCCAATACACCATCAATAATATAACTATCTTATCATCGATGATACTTTATATCGCCAAGGAGTTGATTGCATTCTTTGTCGTTGTCTCACTCATGAAGAGTCAAAACTTGTGTTGAATGTATGTCACATTGGAGCATGTTGCGGTCACTTGTTTGGGTTGGAAACAACCTAGAAAATTCTTCGCATTGGATACTTTTGGCCCTCATTAACCAAAGATTGTGTAAAGGCAGTCAAGAAGTGTCACCCATGCTAGATCTTCTCTCGAAAGATGCGTGCACACCCTGCTCCCATGTTTTCAGTTATTGTTGTTGGTCTCTTCACTAACTTAGGGATTGATTTCACTACATTCCACCCGACTTCGGTTAGGAGGCATCATTACATCATCGTAGTAGTAGACTACTTCACTAAGTGGGTCGAGGCCACGTAGACATTTAGTAATGATGAAGAAAAAACTACACTTTTCATTTTTAACCAGATTGTAGCCAAGTTCAGTATTCCAAAGGATATTGTCACAGACCATGGCAGTCAATTACAGAATAAAATGATGACTGAGTTAACATCAAAACTGGGGTTTAAGAAAGAACATTATTCACCCTACTATCCACATGTGAATGGTCAATTGGAGGCTATCAATAAGTATCTCAAGATTATTCTCCAATAGGCGATCAATTCGGCCAAGTCGAATTGGCATTTGATGTTGTACTCGACACTTTGGGCGTATCGAAACTCAGTCAAGATTGCTACTGGTTTTTCTCCTTTCCAACTCATTTATGTGTTGGAGGCAGTCTTTCCCATAGAGTGCCAAATTCCCTCTCTTAAGTTGGCAGTGGAATTACTGCTCGACATAACTCCACTTGAAGAGCGTCTCATATATATTGAGAAACGTCGATATGCAACCTTGGCCAATGAGGCTCACAAACAACTTGTCAAGTGTCAGTATGATGAGTCCGTCCATCCTAGAGTTTTCTCTGAAGGTGATATTGTCTTGGTCTATGACCAAGATAATGATCCCTTGGGGGCAGGCAAATTCAAACCCATGTGGTTCAGATCGTTCATTGTTAAGAAAGTCTTAGAAAAAGGTGCTTACCAAATGGTTGATTTCGAAGGTAATGCTTTGTCTGAGCCTAGAAATGGGCTCTACCATAAGAAGTATTATATTTCTTAGGTCGGTCACTTGAGTGTGACTTCTTGTATATAATGTATAGTTTTATTTATACAATTTCGTGTCTTTTTGTCCTATGGACGTGTAGTTTATTGTGTTTATTTTCACTATGGCATATGTCAAGTGAATCTAAGGTTTATGTTGGGTTCATGGACCGTGCTAGCTGACACACTCGGAGGCTTGCTTCCACAACTTCGGTGATTTTCACACCCTTCGGTCAATTGGTGTCTTCTGGAGGTGTTTTTCTAGGCGAAGCAACCAATAATGTTGTCAAGTACAATGTCGTAATAGAATTACTACGTGACACATTGTCACATGGTATTTCTCACCTCTAGTTTTATCTATATGCTCAACTGGTTGTTTCTCAGTTAGATGGAGTGTATCGTGTTTACGATCCCACCCTTCACCGACGATTCCTTAGGGTACGTCTCTTCAAACACTATTTTGATTATATTACTTATATTCATGTTCCTAGGAGATCTAATCAACTAATTGATGCATTGTCTAATAATGAATTAGATTGACATATTGCGCACACATAAAAGTAAAAGAACACACATACACGCATATGCAAACACATTTGTATAAAATGATTACTCCATAAGGAAAAAATATGTATATATGTATATATATACATATATATAATATGTCCAAAAAATAATGTCATAAGTACAAAATGTGGGACATAAAGCCTCAAATAGAGTCAATATACATCGTTGGGCTCAAGCCCTCACTACATAAGAGAGTGCAAAAGGAGTTCCCTCGACACATATAAGGTCTAGTGCTAACTATGGTCTAGGCATGTTGGCCCTAGTATAATGAACTACAACGTTCGCAAGACACCGAAACAGTTGAACAAAAGTCCTCGGTACTCCTACCAAATGTGGCTACATGGTCGTGGTAGGTCCTCAATCTCTGCCATCGGCACTGGATGAGTGAGAGTTGTCAGGTTCCTCTCCACTCGTCCCAATACTCTCTCGGCCTCTTCGTCTAGTGGCCCTGCCGCCGCTGCCACCACCGCTACTGGTCCGACATCCTCTTAAGGAAGATGCTTGGTCCTGCTGAAGTCGATTGGTCATATTGGTCCCACGTCTATATATAACAGATTACTAAGTTAGTACTTTGATGTTACCATAAAAAAGATAATATTTAAAAAACTAAAAATTAAATAACTTTAAAATATAAAAATGATGCATACCTATCTGTCTGCGCTCCTCACCAGGGGACATAGGCATATCAGGGTCCCTCAGGAAATTGATCCCTGTGTAGGGGTAGTCTTCAATTGCAGGAATTGTATGGGCCCACCAGTCAAATAACTTGTCGTCGAATGCCTCCTGCACTCTCCCTGCTCCTTGTCGAGGCAACAAAGCTGCCCATTTGCATAATGTTGGAAATGAGAAAATATGTCTCGGTACTGTCTCTCGTGGGATAAGGCTTGGCACTCTCTCAAAAAAGAAAGCACACAACACGGTCCCAAACCCAAAGTTCTTGTTTACTCTTCTTTTGCATTCATTCAGTTTTTTCTTCATACACGTGAGAATTGTGGTACTCCAGTCAAATATTGTGGCATGTAAACACTAAGTTGCACAATGCATCTGTGCATGCGAGGCCTGATGAAATGTTGTAGATCTTGTGATCTGCCCAATCATATATAGTATTGTCCGCAGGTTGAGGCTTGTTATCTTATGAATTGGCACTTGAGAGCCTACTTTCGCAGTGCCAACCTCGCAGTACATGCCAATATAGTACTCTATGTTGTGTGGTCCTGGAGGAAAAGTCCTCAAGTTAACCAGTTCCCCCCTTCTGGAGAGACCAGTCAAAAAGTATATATCCTCGGTAGTAGAAGTCATTTATTATCCCTCTAGAATGAAGGCCTCTGCATCCGGGTGCCAGTACTCTATCAAATGATTTAGTAGCCTGGGTTGTGCCCTCATGAATGGGCATTGAAAGAACTTCCACATCCCACACTACTATAGCATAGCAGTGGCCCTTGGATCCTCTTCAACCAAGATGTCTAGCTCCTCATGTTCTCTCTCTCACCAATGGAAATACATCTTGTTGCATGTAAAAAGTTTAAGATTAGTCCCTTTTTTCAATTTTTTGAATACTTTAAAGAGATGTACGTGGGTTTTCTTTAAGACTGTCGCATATATATGTTTGCTAAGTTTTTCTCAACCCGCATATAAACGCGTTCTGAGCGTGGATATCCCACGTACACGCAGACCTTACTTTTTCTTTAGGGCGCGCACCCTCTAAACAAATATATAAGAAAAAAATAATGATTTGAAATGCTTAGAGAGGTCATGTGTACTTACTTGGTTCAGGTTTGAAGTCTTTTTATCCATTGTAGCTCCTTGAATTCACGTTTTAAGGAAGAGGGATGTTTGACTTTTTGGTTATTTTCCAATTTGCAATGGTTAAAATGAGTTGTCTACCCCTATTTATAGACTTTTTGTCTCTTTTTCCCCACTTTGGTCCTCTTTTTCCCTATTCTTGGCTTGGTGGGTGCTTGGGTTTCTTTTTGGGAGATCTTTAGGTTGTTCTTATGAACTTTTTCTTTTGGTTTGGTGTTTTTATGAGATGGGTTACACTCACATCATCCTGTGGTGAAGTTGTATTTTTGACACTTGCATATAGGTTAGGTTCTCATCACCTTGCATCGTGTATTTTTTTTTACTTTTTCCGCTTTGCCATAGGATCGATCCCATCAAAGTACGACACTGAAATTTATATGCTTCTTTAGAAGTATCGTAGTTAGGTGGTAGAGCCTCCCTCTACATGGATTCCCTAGGTAGATCCTTTGTTGCAATTTGGTGTCCATGATGTGAGTTTTCCATAGGATTGGGAGTCCTTTTAGTCCCGCCATGACTATGTGTTGAAACTTCATTCTTCGTCATCTTGTTCTGGCCTATACCTGAGGGACTCCCTGAGAGCATGGTTTGTTGTTTTTCAAGCTCACTTAAACTTTGAAAGAAACATCTAACGAGAATTTATTTATCCTTTTCGGTCCCATTCATATTACTTAAGAAAATGAGCCCCCCTGGAGTCTTCTTTAATCCCTTTTCAGATTCTCTAAAATTGAAAATATTGTTGAGTGATCTTGTTGACCTTCACTCTCATCAAACTAAAATTTGAAGGAACATATGTCTGACGATATTTTACCCCTTTTTCAGTCTGCATGGATATTTTTACGAAAAAGCTATTCCCTAGGAGCTACGGTTCGCTAGGAGAGTATTCTCAGGCATAAGTTTAACCCTTTTTTGGGCCCAAGGGACTAAATTTGCGAAAAAGGGCCATTCTCTCTGGTTTTTGTTATCTCTTTTTAGGGCCTTGGAGATTATCTACGAAAAGGGAATCCCTTGGACTCCATAGTTAAGCTCTTTTCAGACTCCCTAAATATAAAAAGATCATTGAGTCATTGTTCCTTTCACACTCGTTAATTTATCCAAAAGGAATATCTATTTGGCATAAGTTTAACCCTTTTTCCTACTAATAGATTACCTAGGAAAAAGGTATGCCTCGGGAGACATGTCTCGCCGGGAGACTTCTCCTAAGTTATGTTTTATACTTTTTTGGGCTTAGGGGACTAAATTACGAAAAAGGCGATGAGTCCATATTTAAGCTCTTTTTAGAATCCTTAAAATTGAAAAGATAGCCGAGTGATATTGTCTTTGTCACACTCGTTAAAATGGTTTTGAAGATACATCCTTTTGGTATAAGTTTAACCCTTTTCCGGATCGATTGGAATAATTACAAAAAAAGAATACTCTGACCCCAGTGACCAGAAGAGTTCTTCTTGGTATGATTTTATTCTTTTTCAGGCCCGGGAGACTAACCTTACGAAAAAGATCACTCTGGAGTCTTCTTTTAGCTTTTTTCAGACTGTCTAAAAGTGAAAAACCATCTAGCTTACCTTCTATGGGCTCGTAAAACTTCACATGGAAGGAATCTTGTTGTGTCACGCTGTAATCGTAACACATGTCTCATCCTTGCGTCTTTGGCCTAATGTCAGCTTCATGTTGCTATTACTGAACCTTTAGAGCATTCCTTAGGTGCAAGCCTTGTATCTTTTTTTCCCTTGCGATCTAACACCTTGACCCTTGGAGGAATTTTCCCGAGTGTCCTTATCCTTCACATGTCTCCTTGCACTGAGCATCAATATGTTCCATGCACTTGGAGCTAGTTTACTTTCCCGTGACACTTATTCTTCCTTTGTAACATAGCATTCTTTTATTCCTTTACAAACTCGTTAAAAATTTGAAAAAGACAAAAAAATCAAATATTCTAAAAAGAGGGGACGGGATATACATTCTATTTTATCAACAACAAGATAGTCGCCCTTAGACAAAGCACATCCTTCCATTTGTTCTGTAAGAATTGGGATCTAGTATGACCTTAGGAAGTTGTTATTGTTACATAGAGGCGTGTCCTCCTCTGTTTGGTTACTCTTTCAGACATATGGAGAGTTTGTGGTACCTCCTGTGTCACAGACTTATGTCAATAATGTGTTGCCCGAGTCTCAACATTTTGTCGTGCTTTTTTCCAAGGGAAGTTTTTCCAACTTGAGTCTACCATTCTGCAGTTTGTCTCTTGACTTTCATGAGTCGTCCATCCCGAGAATCCAGTCAAGTTCAGATTCAGAATCAATGAAGTTCGGTACCTATTGTTCAAGTTCTTCCAGTCTTTCAATGACGGTTTGTCGAAGACCTTAGGGTAATGAGTCCTACACTCTTATTCTACTCCTACCTGATTTTTGAAGACCTTGAAGTTGTTGCTCGAGCTATGAAGCTTCCATCTCCATCTACAGGCATTGATGCTTCCTGAAGATGCATATCACATTGTACTTGTATATCTTCAGATGATTTTGAGATGCAGATCTGTTGTGTATTGTTCACGACTACACTTTATATAGACATTCTTATTTTTCTTGTAGTCATGATTATTTGATATGACATGGATCTGCAGTGTACTTGATTAGAAACCATGCTTAGTTTATCCCGAGCATGGGAATTCCTGCCTCAAAGAGATTATCATTATTTTGTAGATGACACGCTCGCGAACACTCGCCTTGGGCTCACTCGATTCCGTTCCTTCCCACTGTATAAAGATGTTATAATGTATTTTGACCATCAATTGCTCTTCTAACCTCACACATTAGGGGGCATATATTATAGTCTAAAATGCCACATCTATGCATCCAAGACATTGGCCCATCCATTTGCATCCTTTTCCAAACATACTACTGAGGTGTCCTTCTAAAAAATAACTTTTTGGATAATGTACGTGCCCTGCTGCACTATTAGCCTACGCACACACRGGTTATTCATGTTAGTTAGCCCATGTACACACGCTTGTTGCATGCAAAGTACCCCACGTTTACCTCCAAAAGTTGCAAAAAATATAAAGTGCGTGGATTTCARCRGAGTTTACGGGCTATGGAGGGTTTCGTAACCATTTTACCCCTTGTATCCCATCCCCAAACYGAATAACCATCTTTTTCTCATATAAAAAGAGGTCTAGGGGAKTCATTTAGACAWATGAACAAGAGAATAAGAAAACTTTGCCAAAATCCTTTCYCTCTCATTGCCCAAGTTTTGCATATTTTTCTAAGTTTTATCTTCAACTTTCCCTTCCAGCCAATCTCCCTATGCAACCCTTCCTTCTTCCCATGTTGGCAAGTTGGTTGYGAGAATTCTATGTGGGATTGGTGCACTTGGAGCCACGACAGAGGATTCGGGACTTGGTTCGTAGAGCGGTGTCCGCAAGCAAAGGTTGTAACCTTTCATCTTGTATATGAAGAAAGGAGATTATCTTTGTCCCAAAACTTTATGTGTACATGTTCTTATCTATTTGATCATTTACATCTATATTTAGGATTTTAAGTGATTACTAGATATTGTATATGTTGTTGTGTTGTGTTCTTAATCTATTACAGGTCAACTTTGGAAGGAGAAAAACGATCTAACAGACAACAACAAGTGGAAGAGGTCTACATCAATCGTAAGGATTCAAGTTTCTCTTCTTAACCTTGTCTTCCCTCTCTATTATCACTTAGTCTACATTTTTTGGGGGTAGATTAGAGATAAGTCAGTGTTTTAAGGGAATTATCACTCTGCCTATTCCTTAGACCCAGTTTAGGGGGAATTTCCCTATAACACCTTCCTGTATGATAGTTTTGGCATCTTTCTTTTTGTGCCTGTGTTATACATCAATGCTCTAATGATTTCCATGACAATGAATGGATGACATGGTTTTTCCCAATAGATGATGTTGTGGCCCAATTTTATCTAAGTACCAGTTTAAAGTACATAATACATGAAGTTGCGAAAACCTAAGTATTCAAATCCATAGAAACTTGAGTACGTGGAGTCAAAGTGGTCAACTTGTAAACCCTCTATGCTCAATATTTTCATCTCCCTATGCATTTTCCTAAAGGCACAAACATTTTCTATAAATGTGGTACAACTAGCAAATTCTCTAGTATATTCAAAAATCTTTTGTAACCAATCCATTTGCCTATATATGTGAGGATTTATATGTAATAATCAAAGTTTTTGATTATGTTATGTTGATATTTCTTGCGAGATATATTCTCTTAATGTGATTTTTGCATAGGACATGTTATGTAATACTTAATCTATAAATACAATGGAACATTGTTATGTTCATGTCTATGTGCTTGTGGCTTATCTGTATGATGTGTACATTGTCATCTTTAATGGGAATGCTTTATGTTCAGTTAGCTTGAATGAGTTTCATTAAAGGATAATAATATATTACACACCAACACTAAATCTTTAATACTCTACACATTATTAGCATTGAAAATATCATACATGCCTTGGGTGAGACCCTCTTTCCTTTAGAAGATTGAATATGTCGATGTACTAGACTACATCAAGCCTATGTTGGAAAACTTTTGTGGGCCCTCAGAATATCATAAATCTAACAACATGGTTCCATTATTGGGACCCTTAGCAAATGCAAAGTAATGGACATGCATTGGAGGCTAGAGAAGGCTAAAATTGAAGATTGGATGGAACAAAGAATTCATGAGTTTGCATGTTAAGAAAGTGCCTATGTGGGAGAAGATGTTACACTATTTAAAGATAAGTACATATTTAAGTGTCTGTATGAAATTATGGGCTAAATTATTTATAAAGTTACATGAATGGATAGGGTCAAAGAGAAGCATTGGTTCTTGGTTCCACGACCAAGAATTGAATGGACCTCCAAGAACTCGATAAAGATCCAATGATATGATGATAAGTTGACATGAGAAAATTATTTTTTGTTACAAAGGTGTTATGGAAGGCTATGATTTGGAGTTTGCAATAGAATGTCATCAATCACTAACCAAGGTGTTGGAATTATTTAAGAAGGGACCACATGGTACATTAATTAATGAAATACCATTGTGGATAAAAATGTTGATGGTGGAATGGGGTGTGTTGCTAAGCCCCCCAAGATGGAAGTGTAGGCCCTATGTGGGGGCGTGGAATGGAAGGAGGGCCAAATTGAAAAGTTTCTTTCAAATCTACTTAAAGGATCAATGATAGTAAAAGAAATATATATTGAAAGAGAAGGATAGACGTGATAGCAAAGCCATGCATAGATAATATAGAGCTAGTGGCAAGAAGAAATATAAAATATCCACACCATGTAAGACTCTTTGATGAGAAGATATTGTCCTCATATGCATCCAGAGTGTGGGATGATGCAATTGATGAGAGAAGTGTGAGAAAAAGCTTTGTCTAACCTCAAAAGAGAAGATCAAGATAGTCTGGTGATACATAGAAGTTAGGAGTTTGTAGAATTGGAAGGAACTTTTGAGGAGTTGAGATGGAAGACCCATGGTGACATTGGGGATGAAAATAACCAGACTAAAAGTGTAGATATGTTGGACAAGCCTACTAACCCATAAGTCAGTGTGTAGGCCATAGAAGAGAATAATCGAGAAGAGGCATTTGAATATGATTTTGAGTTTGTGTAATTCTAGTATTCTAACCCAATCGAAAACTATGTCGTCAAGAACAAAAATAAAATGATAGTGAAGCTAGTTCCTCCTATGTCGCACTCCTTACACCTTTTGATTTTTGTCAAGATCCAGTGATAGTTAATATGGGTTATCCCCTCACATCTAGGGGTAACTAGAGGACATTTTTCTCCCGTGATCCAAATCATATACAACAACTCCAATGATGACATTTAGGATTCTTGAAAGATAGTTTCCCATAGATGCTTCCCACTTTATGCTCAGCTCGATCACATTAGATGATATGGTGCATGAAACACATCAAGTACCTTGTTTTATTTCTTCATATTAAGTGTTAATTCTCAATGTATTTGACATGACAATAGTGACCAAAGGTTGAATCAAATGATGGATCATGATGCTATGAATTTATAAATTTTTCCTTGTTTCACCTTGGTGGTCATCATCATCTCCTGATCAAGTTTTATCACTCTTTGGAAGAGTTGTACTACTAGGGGATTTGATAGGGGTAATGTGTCCATATCCAAATACATACGTAACATGCTCCATCTTTCCCATTTATGTTATTCCTTCTTTTGGGTTGGTTGTCATATGTCACCCATGTAGAATAAATAAGCATTAGCTCTATCCCTTTGCTAAGAGGTCATCACCCCAAGTCCTATGCAATGAATGTACACCTAAAATATGACTTAGAAAATGAAAAATCAAAAGCCAAAAAATGTTGAGTGAATAAAGCAAAAGGAAAATAGGGGTTTGGAAAGATACAATGCTAAGGAAAGGGAAACTCATTACCTAATCACTCCCCCATACAAAGGCGCTTATGAGGAAGAATATCATATGCAACCTTACATGACTATGCCACCACCCATGAAGTAAAACCCAAACCATACCATATGTCATTACACACACTCTTTGAAGGGTTTCTTAGGAAATTCTCCTTTTCCTAGGTACTGGCACACCTAATAGGGTTTAATGATGATACTCCCATACCTAAACTTGGAAATTTTTATAGGTTTATGAGCTAGCATAAAGTTTGAACATGATGCTTAATGTGATATATCTAATGGCTTTTATATTGACATGTCTCACTTTCTATTTTTCATTTGACTTGTTTACATGCCTCTGGGTTTGATGGATACATTTGACCACATGAGCACCTCCTTGGACGATTTACTTCACATGATTACTCACTTAGATTAAGCCTTGGTCCTTTGGATAATGTTGAGGAGATACTTGCACATTTGATGGAGGTCATCCCACTATTTTAGACAGGTTGTTTCACATTATTTGGAGGATGTTGAACCTTATGATGACATGGCATCCTTGTTGAGACATCGTAGCACTCATTGGAGATGATGAGGCACCTTGATGATGGGACGTTGTACCTTTTCATGATGATTTGGCACCTATTGATGAAACGTCACACCTTTTGGGGATGATATGTCACTCGGGGATGAAACGTTGCACCTCTTGGAGGGAACGTTTCACCTTTTGAGCCCCTACACACTACTTTGGAGTGAGCCATGCATTAGAGAACCCTTGGCATGCATTTATGAGGAACGATTTGGCATCAAAGAATCTTTACTTCATTTTGAGGCATCATTGGGGGTCTTGGTGACCTATACTCGTGTATCATGGATATTTTATGTGTTGTTTCCTTATCTATAGGGTTTGTAAGAGATAAAGACATTATTTTTTGTTCTTATGCATTTTTCTAGGTGAGAAGGGTTCTTTCTCTCTCATATAAATAAGAGAGGTACTTATCACTTGTAAATTGTTGCTACTTGTCGATAATTATTGCTATTTGTCTACTATTCTTCTTTCTTATCTAAATCATTATGGATGACTAGTTAGATTGGCTTCTTATGGAGATGAATTGTACTACTTCATGGATGCTCATTGCTAGAGTTATGAAGGTTTAAAGAGGTCTTGAGTAAGTGGTCTCATTTTATCCTATGGATTTTGTTTATGGATGAATGTTAGTGTAATTGTGCTTCTCTAGTGATGGTTGTTTATTCTCTTTATTTCTTCTTGAACAAATCCCCGTTTTCAAATATCTTGGAATATTACTAGTGGAGTACCTTCCCTTGTATCATCTCGAGGGTTTAGTTAGGCACTATGTGGATTTTATAATGTTTATAGTGGACAAATCTATATATCACCCTAGATCTACTTACATCTCTTCAAGAGAGACGTTAATTGGCCTCATATGCCCAAAAACATATTGTAGGCCCTAGTCTTTCTCCCTTTAGTCAATCATAAAACCTAAAATTAAACTTTTATTTTATGTTTTAGGGTTAAATTAGGGTTTTATAACAACTTATAAACATTTATAGCCATAAATAAGGCTACATGTCTTGGTATTTGTGCATATACTTGTCTTGRTAATCATCTTATTACCATAAAATTGTCTTATTGATTTTGTTGCAGCCCTATTAGGACTAGACATCTTGATATCTTGGGTTGTTACACACACTTTGATTTTCAKATTTTGCTAGTTTGATAAACCCTAGTTTAACTCATTGTCTTAGCCCTATTTTTCATTATCTTATAACTTGATTGAAGGGATAGACCCTATTGTTGTTGTAACTTGTTTTTTTCGTGCAATTTTATRTCTTTCACACATGCTTTGGAACATCCATCATTAATTTCAGATTCGATTGGTTTAGGGATTTTTTTGTCTGATATTATTGCTGGGTAAACCCCMTATATCAGCCATAGAATACCTTAAACCAAATCTTGAATTKACTTACATTAGCCACCTAAACCCTAACTCGCTTGACATATCTCATTGGTGGTATTTTGGGTTGCTACTTAGAAGGCATTAGACTTGAATTTGTTTTTCCTTAGGATTCCCAAGTCCTACCAGGGAAACCTCCCTTGTGTTAAATATATCCTTCAACAAAATGATGGAAGTTGTTTCATAGGTAATAATCGTGGCATCTTCCAATGTTTCACTAGTCTTGGCACTTTGTGAAGGCTCTGAACTAAGGCACTAGATTTTGTGGTAACACTATGTAGAGTGAAAGTGGGTGTTTGATCAATAGTCCAGGTCCACTTGTTCTAATGGTTTTGAACAACATAAGTGTGATAACTAAAGAGGATTGCAAATTTTCCTCAATACTATGTAATTTTTTAATTGTTTCCATAGAAGCAGTGTTAGTCGTACAATCTCTAGGACCGCAAGGATTCATGCTGGAGTTAGCAAGAAATAGATAAATGTGTCTTCTTTAAGGATTCCTCTTTTTCATGACAATGGTGATGAAGATGTAGAACGCCATTGCTTCCTCTATGATTCCATATGGAATGCTTGAAGAACCATAGATGTGACATGTTTGGTGGAGTTCCAAATGACATCGTGGGGAAGGGCATTATAATGGCATATGAAGTGCAAGCAAAGTGCTCTCACACTCCATTGAGTGACTTTGGTTTAGAAATTAGTAGACTTCATGAAGGATTTTTAGAAGTCAAAGTTGTAATAACATATCATTGTAGAATTAAAGGGGATCAAGCAAAAAGTTGGAGAAACCATTTTGTTTCACACTCCTTTGACTCATTTGAGAATTAACAGAGGGTTGGCATCTCAATTATGGATGTCATTGTTGCAGGAGTGGTTTTTGACGTGGTGAGAAAGAGGGGTTGGCCCCTTATTCTCACTAGCATTTCCAAGCTCTTAAATTCTCATATATGGAAGAAGGATACATGCATAAGGGAAGATACTCAATACACCCCCACGAGATTTTAACTGAGCTTACCCAAGTAGAGTAGTATTGATATCTAAGAAAAAATATTCAATGTTTGAGACCATCGGATTATCAAATAAGATCAATTCGATAAATGATCAGTTAATTGACACAAATGAAATCAAGTCTATGAGGGGCCCCTGAGGGGGATTACCTAGCTTTGACTCTTAGGATTCTGTAAATTGAAAATACAAAATTGAATAAATACAAATACATTCATGTGGCGAGATATTTTTTCAGTGGGACAAATCCCTCCTATGTGGCGAGATATTTTTTCAGTGGGACATAATAGATCTAGCTAAACAATAATACACACATTTGCAGAGAGAATTGGAGAAAGAAGAAGGAGAGAAAGAATGAAACAATTCTCATTAACCGTTTAAATAATGAATAATTTACACATGATATACTTTGTATAACTCAACGAGTGCACACTGGAGGAGAACCAATGCACCATAGTGGTGGTCTATAGTGATCTAGACACACACTATAAATTACGGGAGTGAACTTCCACCAAGTCTAGTCTCTCAAGCAGTTACGAGAGTGAACTGCCACCTAATTGAGTTAACTAGTCTTCAATTAACTGACTGAACAGAGAGTAGTGAGGAGTTAACTTAGGGAAAAAAGGGTAATGTGCCAGTCTGGTGATGATACCGAGGCAAGGTCGAATTATCATGGTGATGATCCCAATGTTTTATGGTGACAAAACCATTGCAACATCTAAACTCAACTCAACTAGTCAAACTG
>SNQJ01S0012401.1:52485-72986 GCA_010110895.2 Picea sitchensis | reverse complement strand
AATTCGTCATCTAATACATGGAGAGAAGGTTGACAGAAAGTTTGGGAACATGCAACACATTCTCAAAGCTTCCATTGGTGAGTTCAATCCTTCCTTTGTCGGTGACTTCGACAGAAGAGTTGTCCCCCATCAAAATAGGAGGACCTTTGCATGCATCCAAAGAATAATATATTGCTTTTGAGGCAGCCATGTGATGTGATGCTCATGAATCTACGATCCAAGCATCAAGAGAGGAGTTGATGGCAATCAAGGCATGGTTAGAATTGCCTTTCTTGGAATTTGGATCTTCTAGCTTCGTCTTCTTGGAACCCTCGGGGATGCGATATCCAAGGTTGTTTTTCTAAAGTATTTGAGACATCAGATCTATTTGTTTTTTCATGCATGCAGATTTCGAATGGAATCCTTTATGACAATATGTGCATTTCTCCCCTTTTCCCCTTTCGATCTAGAGGCATCGGTGAAGGGTTTTGTGTACCCTTCCTTCTTTGGATGTGCATGAGATTTTCATTTATATTTATCTTTAGATTTATGATATTTGTGGCTTCCATCATGCACAGTGAGTGCATGCGCCCTTGGGCCTTTGATTGTGCCCATGTTGATGAGCTTGGTTTGATCTTGTGTCATGGATTCGATAAAGTCCTCAAGAGAAGGCATCTTCCAGGTGGCTACGAAGGCGAATCTGACAGAATGGAATGTGGATATGAATACAGATATTTTAGGACCAAGATTGGAGAGAATGGTGAGAACCATTTGTTTCTCCTCCTTCGATTTATCAACCCTGCAAGCTTTGAGTCGCAACAATAAATCCTTGAATTTTGTAAAGAAATCTTGGATATTGTCGAAGATTTTTGGATCCAATGTGAGAATCTCCACCTCCAACATGTGTCCCTTCATCTCATCCTATTTTCCAAAGAGCCCTTCCAAGGTGGTCCAGGCTTCATTGGGAGTCTTACAGGAAGATATGTGAAAAAGGAGATCAGGAGAAATAAGACTGCAAATTGTTCTGAGTGCCTCATCCATGCGATTTAAATACTTGGATTTTTCTATGGCTGATGTTGGTTCTGTATCTGTATTCAAGGTTAACCTATATAACCCTCTGGTTCGGAGAGGTATGTCTATTTTCTCCTTCCATGCAAAATAGTTGTAAGGTGTAAGAATGAATTCTTTTTGGAAATCCATATTTCCGTTGTCTTCAATCTTTTGTACCTGCAAAAACTTTTGGTGTAGATTTTCTTAGTAGTCTGTCAGCTCTGATACCATGTAAATGTGTTGAACCTGCACAGAATAGATCTAGATAAACAATAATACACACATTTGCAGAGAGAATTGGAGAAAGAATAAGAAGGAGAGAAAGAATGAAAGAATTCTCATTAACCGTTTGAATAATGAATAATTTACACATGATATACTCTGTATAACTCAATGAGTGCACACTGGAGGAGAACCAATGTGCTATAGTGGTGATATAGAGTGATCTGGACACACACCAACAATTACAGTAGTGAACTGCTACCTAGTCTAGTCTCTCAGACAATTACGAGAGTGAACTGCCACCTAGTTGTGTTAACTAGTCAACTAGTCTTCAGTTAACTGACTGAACAGAGAGTAGTGAGGAGTTAACTCAGGGAATCGAGGGTAATGAGCCAGTCTAGTGATGATATCGAGGCAAGGTCGAATTATCATGGTGATGATCCCAATGTTGCAACGTGAAAAAACCAATGCAACATCTAAACTAAACTCAACTAGTCAAATCAGAGTGTCAACTAAAAGAGAATATTCTCCAGGTGGGATATTCTCCCCTAAAATATAGGAGACTGGATAATGACTAATTATGACTAATAAACAAGGAAAAACCTTAGGAAAAAGAAATCCTAGGTGTGTGTGAAGTAACTCCAACAATGTGATGGTGAGATCTCACCTAAGTAATGACTGTCTCATTTTCATTGATGGTGAGATAGCTTGCATTTAGTAGTGTTTTTCAATATTGGTCACTGATCAGATGGTATTTATCCCATGCTATCCTAATTTGGTACAAAGGAGAGTCATATTTGGTGGTAGATACTTCAAATGATCACATCTAAGACTTAAACAAATTAATATTCATCATCATAATCTATCTTGTGTTGGTGAATGAGAGATGTCATGCATCATTGTTGTCCTTTCGAAATATATACTCCCATTAACTCTGACTCATTTTGTTTGGAAGTATGATCTAGATACCTTTGGTACCTTGATGCTTACAATACTTGGTGGAATATTTCCTCACATTCTATGGTGGGTTTTCATGGATGACCTCTAATTGGATGATTCCTATAGTACTTGATTATAACACATCCATTCTTGCTTTACAGGAATTTGGTCCCCACTTTCATCATCAATGGGATACCTTGAATTTAGTAATGGATTACATCATTGATTGTTGACTAGATGATTTCTCCCATGTTCAACTTCGATGCATTTATTCACATGACATAGATTCATATATCACTACGAAGGTTGGTTGAAAATATCTGCCTTACTTTGTATCCCTCATTAGTGTCATTTCCTAAGTTTTTGATGTAGCCTATTGTTGATGATTGCAACTATGTGAGACATTCTCCAACTTACAAACCTGTGAGATGTTGACCATTGCAACTATGTGAGACTTTCTCCAGCTTACAAACCTGAGAGAAATCCCCTAAGAAGGGTACATGGTTCCTATCTGAGATAGAGCTGGAACGTAGAGATGACCTCCCCCATTAAGAGAGTTGATAAGAACTCCAAATGATTATCTTGTGGGAAAGGTGATCTGTTGAGGTGGATGTGTTTGTGGCTGAGCACAAGGTGAACGTGTGAAATCCCAAAGTGTTGGGTGCATCATCATGAGAACAAAAATGAAGATGATGTGTTAGCCTCCTCTGAGTAGAGGAGTTGATGAGAAACTCCAGATGAATCTCTTGTGTAATGTAGTGGGAAAGAAGATCTGTTGAGTGGACGTGCCTGTGGATGAGCACAGGTGAACGTGTGAAGAAGTGGTTCTTTTGTGTAATGCAATGAGCCAAAGATATGGACAACCCTATGGATGTGACCCTAGTGGATGAGCACTAGTGGGTGTATCAGATCCCTTGCTACATTGTTCAAGAGTCAAACCATACTGTAACCCTAATTGTAATGTAAAGGGTACAGGTCGGCCCCACCTTAATGTGATTAGTAATAAATGTAAAAGATCATTAATCTGGTTAATATTAATAATAATGTGACTTAGAGAGGTCGAGCATGTTATTCCAATAGACACTTCTGTTGATAGGACAAGTCTAATATAAGTAAAGGAAGATTCCCCATTGTAGAATCATATCCTTCACACAAGTTTGGAAATTTCAGCAAGAACATCTTCTTAGGAAAAGTGTGCACCTCTCTTGGGTGCTATTCTTCTAGGGTTTGAGCACCCTATTGTGTGTTAAGTCTTATTGGTGGTGAAGGTATTTCTCTTGAAGAATATAACAAAGGATTTGGCTAGGTTTTCTTCCCTTGTTGAGAAGGGTTTCCCAGGATACTTCTTGTGTTCTTGTGCATAGTGTTTCTGAGGGTTTTCGGCACTCAAAACTTGGACACTGGGGCTAAAAAGGAAATAGGAGTGTACGACCTCCTTCAATTCACCTCCAACAAGTTTCAGATTGCATTTCCTAGCATTTTGATTTTTTTGGCCCTAAGGGTTTCGCCAATTTCTACAGAAAATTTTAGAATTGTATTTCTGCAACTACTTGAAGAAGCTCTTCAACTTTCTAGGGCTATCGTATTTCTCAAGGCTTATTGTTGGTAGTCATAAGCCAGACAAAACCTAAAAGTGCTAGCCTAGCCTAGCCGTTAGGTTTTCTAGCCTAGTTGACAAAGGTTTGTGAAGATGAGCAAAATCATGATGGGAGACAAGATTGATGATTCAATCAAGCTCAGTTCCAGGAAGACAAGACCTCAAAGAAATGAATACATCGACATCTTAGCACTCTTAGGTATGGTTCCTATCAATGAAAATACTTGGCTAATTGACAGTGGTGCCTCCAGGCACATGACCGGTCTTAGAAATCATCTAACACATTTCGTTGAGAAAGAGACACATCTACATGTTGTTCTTGGAGATGATGGCAAATATAATGTAAGAGGAGTTGGAACTTCTACCTTTCAACTAGATTCAGATATGCAACTTAAACTAGAAAAAGTATTATATGTACCCGGAATGAAGAGAAACCTTGTCTCTATTTCGGCATTGGAAGAAAAAGGATACAAAATTACTTTCTCGGAAGGAAGAGTTCTTGCATTGAACAAAGACTCTCATATAATCTCTTCCAAAGTAATTGGTGTCCAAGAAAACAGCTTGTACAAATTGACCATCAAACCAGTCCAAGCCTTATTACATGACACTATCAACTTGAGTGAGTTATGGTATAGAACACTTGCTCACATTCATTATAGAGCTCTTCTAGTTCTAGGGAAAATGGTAACAGGTCTGCCAAAGATACAAATTCAACATAAAGGTGTTTGCAAAGGTTGTTCCCTTGGAAAAAATGTTAAAGGATCATTTCCAAGCAGTGACAATAGATCCAAGGAAATCTTGGACTTGATACATTCAGATGTATGTGGGCCAATGACTGTTGAATCTCTAAATGGGTACTTATACTATGTACTCTTCATAGATGATCACTCTAGGAAAACTTGGATTTACTTTCTAAAGAACAAGGATGGATTCCTTGCAAAATTTCAAGAATTCAAAGCTCAGATTGAAAACCAAACCAGAAGAAAAATCAAAATATTAAGATCAGACAATGGAGGAAATTACACCTCAAAAGAATTCAACAGTTTTTGTATTGAAGCAGGAATCAAGAGGGAGTTCACAGTTCCTTATAACCCTCAACAAAATGGGGTTGTTGAAAGGAAAAACAAAACTATCATCGAGGCAACTAAAGCAATGATACATGATCAGAGTCTACCTATGACTCTATGGGCAGAAGCATGTATGACAACAATATATGTTAAAAACCAAAGTCCTCATCAAATCCCGAAGAAAAGTACTCCAAAAGAAGAATTCACCAAAGTGAAGCCTGAGATCAAACACTTCAGAATATTTGGTTGTCCAGTATATCTTCATGTACCCAAAGAAAAGAGATCCAAACTAGAACCTTTGGGAAGAAAGAGCACATTTGTAGGATACAGTGAATCCTCAAAAGCATATCGAATCTACATTCCAGGTCAGAGACAAATTGAAGTAAGCAAAGATGTTACTTTTGAAGAAGAAGTAGCCTTCCAGAAATCCAGAGAAGCTCAGATGGAAATTGATAGTGAAACAATACCTTCTCCCCCTTCAACAGTTCAGAGGGAGACATATATTATTCTGGATGAACCAATAGCTCCAGTTGCTCCAACATATTCAGTTGCTCTAAGAAACATACCTAGAGACATTACAGTTGGACATAAAAGGCATGCTTGGGCCTGAAAAAATCTACAAGAAGCAAAAGGGCATAAATCCTGACAAGGAACAACTAGAGAAAGCAAAAGATAACAAAAATTCTCAAGCTACCTTTCATCCATGACCCACATTATTGACTCAGAGCCAACTTGTCATGGAGAATATTCAAGTGAACAAGTATGGCAAGATGCCATGACTGAAGAATATCAATCCATATTAAAAAATGATGTATGGGATGCTGTTCCAAGACCAGAGGGAAAGTTCGTAGTGACTTCCAAATGGATTTACAAAATAAAGCATGTTGTTGATGGAAGCATTGAAAAATACAAAGCAACATTTGTGGCCAGAGGGTTTTCACAAATAGAGGGAGTTGACTATGATGAGACTTTTGCACCAATAGCCAAATATACCTCCATCCGATCTATAATTGCACTAGTTGCTTCCATGGGTTGGAAGCTACATCAGATGGATGTAAAGACAACTTTTCTCAATGGTGAAATTGAGGAAGAAGTGTATATTGAGCATCCAGAAGGTTTCATTGTACACAACGAAACATCTCATGTATGCAGGTTGAAGAAATCCCTATATGGTCTAGAGAAATCACCACGTGTTTGGTATGAGAAAATGGATGGATTTCTGATGAGTTTGGGATTCAACAAAAGTGTTGTTGATCCAAACTTGTATTATCACATTGATGGCAATGAGTGTCTAATTTTTGTCTTATATGTGGATGATCTTTTCCTTAACGGTTCAAAGAGACTCATTGTTGAATTCAAACAAGCATTGAATGCTAAATTTGAAATGAAGGATTTGGGCTTGATGCATTATTTCTTGGGACTAGAAGTATGGCAGAGAACAGATGAGATTTTCCTAATTCAAGGAAAATATACTATGGAGATACTGAAAAAGTTCAGTATGACAAAATGCAAATCCATGCCTACTCCAATGATAATGGATTTAAAGAAAATGAGTGATATTGATTCAGGAGATGTAGATCCACACTTATATCGAGAGTTGATTGGATCTCTGATGTATCTGGTTAGCACCAGACCAGACATTTGCTATGCAATAAATGTGATTAGACAGTTTATGAGCCAACCGTAACATACACATTGGATAGTAGCAAAACATGTATTGAGATATTTACGAGGCACAATTGGTTATGGCCTGAGATATGCATCCAATGTGGACTTGAGACTACAAGGATATGTCGATGCAGATTGGGCAGGAAGTGCAGTAGACAGAAAAATCACCTACAGTTGTTACTTCACCTTAGGATCGACCATGGTTTCCTGATGTAGCAGAAAACAAAGCTCTGTGGCTTTAAGCACCACAGAGGCAGAGTACATTTCACTGAGTGTGGCAGTTCGTGAAGCAGTATGGCTTCACAAAATTCTGGCTGACTTGTTCGATCATGAGATGGATCCTACTACTATTCATTGTGATAACCAGAGCTATGTAAAGCTCTCCGAGAGCCTGGTGTTTCATGACAGATCGAAACACATTGAAATCAAGTATCACTATATTAAAAAGATGGTGCAGAGGAAGAAAATACACATGCAATATCTTTCTACTCATGATCATATTGCAGATATCTTCACCAAACCACTTGCCAAGACAAAGTTCGAGTATTTCCATGAGAGACTTGGCCTGGTGGAAAATGTCGCCCTAGCTGAGAGGGAGTGTTGATTATTGCAACTATGTGAGACATTCTTCGGCTTACAAACCGTTGAGATGTTGACCATTGTAGCTATGTGATACTTTCTCCAGCTTACAAATCTGAGAGAAATCCCCTAAGAAGGGTACATGGTTCCTATCTTAGACAGAGCTGGAACGGAGAGATGACCTCCTCCATTCAGAGAGTTGAGAAGAAATCTACATGAGTATCCTGTGGGAAAGGTGATTTGTTGAGTTGGACGTGCCTGTGGCTGAGCACAAGGTGAACATGTGAAATCCCAAATTGTTGGGTGAATCGTCATGAGAACATAAATTAAGGTGATGCATTAGCCTCCTCTAAGCAAAAGAGTTGGCAAGAAACTCCAGACGACTCTCCTGTGTAATGCAATGGGAAATAAGATTTGTTGAGTGGGAAACCCGCATCGCACTCCGCGGTAATGCAATGGAAATAAGATTTTGTTGAGGACGCAGCATGTGGACGCAGCACAGTGAACGCGGTGAAGAAGTGGTTTTTCATGTAATGCAAAGGAGCTAAAAGATATGGACATCCCTAGATGGATGTGCCCCCTAGTGGATGAGCACTAGTGGGTGTAGCAGAGATCCCTTGCTATATTGTTCAAGAGTCGACCTTCCTGTAACCTGAATTGTAATGTAAAGGGTACAGTCGGCCCCACCTTTAATGTGATTAGTAATAAATGTAAAGATAATTAATCCGGGTTATCATTAATTATAATGTGACTTAGAGAGGTCAGCCCGTTGTGCCAATAAACACTTATGTTGATAGGGATAAGTCTAATATAAGTAAAGGAAGATTCCCCATTGTGGAATCATATCCTTCACAATAAGTGTTTGGAAATTTCAGCAAGTACATCTTCTTGGGAAAAGTGCGCACCTCTCTTGGGCGCTAGTCTTCTAGGGTTTGAGCACCCTCTTATGTGCTAAGTCTTATTGGTGGTGAAGGTATTTCTCTTGAAGAATATAGCAAAGGATTTGACTGGGTTTTCTTCCCTTATTGAGAAGGGTTTCCCAGGATACTTCTTGTGTTCTTGTGCATGGTGTTTCTTCTTGTGATCTTGGTTGCTGCAACATTATTGTTTATGGTTAAGACAAATGCAAAATTGAAATGAACTACATGCTTAACCTAGGTTATTGAAAAATCAACACCTATATATATATTTGAATTTATACTTTTGAGGACCATGTTGTTCACAATCTATACAATTTTGGTTATCCTTCGATGTTGAACTTAGACATGGATCCACTGTGTATTTCCCCTTGGCTATGATCTTATTTTTTATGTAAATAGATTATGTATTTTTTGTGGGCATGGTTTCATATTTATAACACATGGATCCACATTATATTTGATTTAGTGCCCATGCTTGCATTTTCACCTGAGCATGGGTATGCTAGCCCCAAGGTATAGATTTTTCTAATACCTTACTTGTGTTTTGTAGGTAACTTTCCTATCTTAAGCTTGATGATGATCTCCCACCTAGGTTTTCTGAAAAACTCGTCTCCAAAATTTTCATAATGTCTTTTAGCCATCCACTGCCCCACTAACCTCAGAAATTAAGGGGCATATGTTATCACCCTGATTTGGTCAACCTTGTACCAAATTGTATGTTGATTTGAATGCATTCACCTACATGTCTCCTACCAGTTGGTTACACCCTATTTCAAGCATTTAAGCAAGTTTTGTTGTCTTACTAACTGTCTGCATGTTGAGAATTCAAGGTTTACCACTTGATTGCATCTTATCTTGAAGCAAAATGTGATTTGATGATGCCTCTATATAATGAAATATGCGAGCAACTACAGTATGTTGAACTCCATTTGGTCAATAAAGAAAAGTTGGCAAAGAGTTGCCAAGTTACCATACCTTTTTTTTAAATACCTAAGCATTCAATCCCTAATCAATTTTTCACAACAATATCTTTTCCCTCTACCCTAAACCTAGATTTCCTAGTTGGCTTGAAGTATTCCTAGGTCCCACAACTTAGGGAGGTCTATGGAGCTTAAGAAATAATCTTGATTTGTGAATTTCTTTTTTCATAGTAAATTAGTGGGAAAAAATATGTTTGGATGTAGATGATAGCATAGGTCACATAGGTTGACAAAGTAATGAATTCTTTGTGGTGAAAGATGCAATGACACATGTGGCTAGGTCAAAATATAATGCTTTTGCAAAAGGGAGTAAACCAAGATCTCCAATTCTTTTGCATACATAGTTCCCTAGACTAAAAAATAAAACTATTATTACCATCACCTTTTCATTGGTTGTGCTTATTCCATGTGACATTGTGAAGTTTTAGATATTGCGGGCCTTCTCATTGTTTGATATCTTATTATTCATTTATCTCTTAGGTTGTTGACACCATGCTATCTAGTTCTCCCAAAAACCAGAGGCAATCCTTGTTTAATTTCCCAACAAGGATCTTGGCCTCTCAACAATGTTAAAAAGACACATTCCTCATTTGTTATAAAATTTTAGGCCCTCAGCCTCACTTAGTGGCACATGTGGTTGGGTCAAAATATAGTGGTTATGCAAAAGGGAGAGAAACATGATCTCCAATTCTCTTGCATACATAATTCCCTAGACCAAAAAATAAAACTATTATTACCCTCACCTTTTTAATGGTTATGCTCATTCCATTTGACATTGTGAAGTTTTGGACGGTGTGGACCTTGTTACTATTTAATGAGTTATTATTTATTTATCTCCTATATTGTCAACACCATGATACCTAGTTCTCCCAAAAACCAATGATAAGCCTTGTTTACTTTCCCAAGTGGGCCCTTGGCCTCTCAACCATGTTCAAAAGACTTATTACTCATTTGTTATAAAAATGTAACCTCTTTGGGTTGGAGAGTGCAGGAGGGATTATTATAAACCCTGGAGGAACAATAGTATCTACATTTTCCTAAGGCCTGGGCACATCCTCAAACAACCAAGTTGAATCCTATACTCTCTTACAAGGCATGGGGATCACCATTATTCTCCATATTTATAATTTCATTGTTGTGGGGGACTCAAAAAATGTTATCGGACATATGGTATTAAGCACTAATCCTTTGGATTCCATCTTGGATTTGGTGATAGAAAGGATAAATCATGCCGCAAAGTCTTTCACCAGAGTTCATTTTTATCATGTGTTGAGAGAAAATGATTCTTTAGCGGATATTTATGCAAACCAGGAAACTATGGAAAAAGAGAGGGATATAGTTGTCAATGGAAAGCCTTATATCCAACCTATACCTTGACATGATGCAGGACACAACACATATCTTTCAATTAAGCAGAAACATGGTCAGTTGTAAGGAAAGTGGGTTATATATGTAGAGGGAGTTATGAGAGGTGATGCTCCCCATCTTTTCGCATGCCTCCACTCTTCTCCTCACATGATTTTGAAATGGTGAATGATATTTCCCATAATCATGGTGGGATCATGGCTATGTGGTATGGTCTATTTGTGTGGTGTCTCTATCATTGTCATTCATGGTCCTATTGGGTGAATTTTGGTTTATTGGTCTGACTGGTGGTAATGGTTCCTCTCCTCTTGTGTAATTCAGGTAAGTCATCTCCTTTACCTTCCTCTCTTGAAGGCTTGGTAGGTTTTAAGTTAGCTTCTCGTCTCAATTTGGGTGAGTTTGTACCTACTTTATTCTTTGGTGATTATGTCTCTCTTCAAAAGGACTCACATTTAATTATTGGAGATAGTGGGGTCAAGGGTGTTCCTTCTTTCATTCCTAATTTATGGCTAATTTGAATTCAATCAATTGGGAACCAGATTGAGTGTTCTCAGGGTTCTAGGTGGTTAGTTGTTCATTGTTCTTTGTACGGGTGCATAGCCCATTTATCCATGGATCTTATCTCACTTTCTTAGTATCCTTTTTTTTTTTTAGCTCAGGCAATGACTATTCGGAGGCTTCTAAACCATTTATGCTCCTACCTCAAAGTACACACGACCTAGTTATTAAGAAAAGGTTTGATAGTGAGGATTGCATTGATTTTTATTCTTGGTTCTATGAATTGTCTTATTGCTTTGTTCACATGGATTATAAGGAACTTTGGGAGACAAGGAAAGATCTACAAAGGCATGAAGAATAAATTCAAGGAAATCAAAGCTTGATTTTTATGGCCTTTGAGAAAATTTGTGAGTAGGAAAGCAATGCCACATCCCAAATTGCAACCATAATGGGAAATCTAGTGTAGCAGAAACGTTTGATAAGTGTGGTGGAGGCATACTATAATATGCTCATAAACATGGTAGTCATGTCTAAGGGTGAGTAGTCTAGAGCTTCTAACCAAGTGAACGGTGTTAGTTCAAACTGTGGAAAATCAAGGGAAGAAGATACAATGCAACAACTCTTGGAGAATTTAGAATTGGTCAAGTAGGCCTCAAATTTAGCCAAGTAAGTAGCAAATCAAGCCACTAACCATCATGCCCTTTGCTAAGCATTCATGTATCACAAAATACGTAAGTTTTTTAGTCTATTATATAGAATCTATACTTCTAGGCCTTTTTGGAATGTCATGTATCTAAAACTTCTTGTGATGTACAAATTTATGCTAGAAGTTAGCTCTTTTTTTTGTTTTTGTTTGTATTGTTTTAAGATAGACTGTGATTTATTCTCGGTGCAAGCTCCACTACAACTTTTGTTTAATATAAAATCTTCCAATTACAAATAAAAAATTAATTACAAATCTATGCCCTCATCCTCACCTACCCAATCAATCCAATGACAAGAAGTCCAAAACTCCATTATTATTTACTCGTACCATCTCATCAAAAGAAACTTGACCTATATTCTCTAAGAACCTTTCTAAAGCCCCTTATTAATTACCATCACCTACCCAGTCAATCCAATCACAACGAGTCCAAATATCCATTATTATTTAAACTTCTCATGAAAAGTAACTTGGACTCATATGATCTGAGAACCTTTCCAAATACCCTTATCAATTACCATCACATACCTAATCAATCCAATCACAACAAGTCCAAACTCCATTATTATTTAATCATATCCTTATATATCAATTATCGTCACCTACCTAATGACATCAAGTATATATCTCCATTATTTAACCATATTATGAAAATTAGCTTGGAATCTGCATCATTTAATCATCTTAGGAAAAGTATTACCATCACCTACCCAATCACATCAAGTCTAAATCTACATTATTTAATCATCTCATGAAAACTAACTTGGAATCTCTATTATTTAATCATCTTAGGAAAAATAACTTCTTATATGCCTCTAAGAACCTTTCTAAAATCCCTTATCAATTACTATATGCCCAATCCAAGAGCCTTTCCAAAGAACCTGATCAATTACCATATGCCCAATCCAATCCAAAGCCCCTTATAAATTACTATATGCCCATATGCTCCAAGAACCTTTCCCAGGATCCTTATACCATATGCCCAATCCAAATTGCAAGAAAATCCTCTTATACTATATGCTTCGAGAACCTTTCTAAAGTCCCTTATATGCCCAATCCATGTTATGAAACAATCCCCAACCAAGTGAAGCCCGAGCTCTTTATGCTCTACACCCAATCCAAATCCAAGTTATAAGACAAGCCCAAGATATTTATGCTCTTTGCCCAACCCAAATTGGATATAAATCCCCTTATCAATTACCATCAACACAGGTCCCAACCAAGTGAAGCCCGAGCTCTTTATGTTGTAGGCCTAAAATCCAAATTGGATAGAAAAGCTAGCCTAGTCTAAATTGGATAGAAAATCCCCTTATCAATTATCATATGTCTATCAAGACAAGCCCCAACTAATTGAATCCAAAGATCTTTATGCTTTACGCCCAATCCAAATCCAAGTTACAATATAAACCCTGCATAAATAAATCCCAAGATCTTTATGCTCTATTCCAAGAATCCAAATTGGATAGAAAATCCCCTTATTAAATATGTTTATGCTCTACACCCAATCCAAATCGAAGTTACAAGACAAGCCATAGCTATGTAAATCTCAAACTCTTTATTCTCTATGCCCAAAATCCAAATTGGATAGAAAAACCCTTATTAATTACTAGAGAGCCCAAAATTATTAATTAAAATCCAAAATTGTATAAAAACCCTTATTAATTACTAGAGAGCCCAAAATTATTAATTACCATCACATGGGCTTCACCTTGTTGATCAATATCTTATCGCGTTCAGCCTGTATAAGTAAGCATGGCTTTAAATTGTGGTACAGTTAAGATGGTTCTAGGTATTGGGAGGGCAGGAAGGACCGCGGTGAGGAACGGGGTATTGGGGGGTATCAAAATGGGTATCTAGTAAAAATATTTTTTACTAGAAAGACATATTAGGATGGGGGTTCAACAAAAGGATTCTAAGAGGTATTTATCAATATCTAGTTAAATTAGGGATATCCTTTAATATCCCACTAATGCAAATGTTATGTCACAAGTTCATTGAGTGAAGACCCCATGATTACCATAAAGCTCTATGCCGAAAATCCAAATTAGATAGAAAACCCCTTATTAGTTACCATAAATCCCTACCATGTCATTTATAAAGCCTAAACTAAAATGGGAATAAACAAAAAATTTTTATTTACTTTACTTCATACTTCCAATCCAAATTAAAACAAACCAAAAAGCCCAAAATCTGCTAAATAGATGAAAATGTCCCTTTGTTAATTACTAAGAAAACCAATCCAAGCATAAGGGTAAAACCAAAAGCCCAAAATTACACTACTGTAAAGCCCAAGTAAAACTAAATCCTAAAATTACACTACTATAAAGTTCTAAAGATCCAAATGAAATAAAAAAATACCTTTATTAATTATCATATATCCAATCTAAATTATAAGATAAATTTAAAAATATATGCCCATATACTCCAATTCTAGTTAAGGCAGTAAATCCATACATTATATACCTCCATCTATACCATAAGATAAAACTAAAACTATATGTCGGATCCAATTTATAAAATAAAATTATTCAAAAGTTATAAGATACCCAAACCACATATCCCATCTAAATTACAAGACAAAACAAAACTATACCAAACTATATACATAATCCAATTTACATGACAAACTATATACCCCATCCAAAGAAACAAAATGGATTTCGAGTCATGAATTATATATTTACCACGCTTCTAGTTGAATAAATGCATATAATATATATGTAATTATGTATTGCATTAATTTTATCGATATCGCTATTATTATATGCCATAATATGTTTTCCTTTTTGACAAGGGACTCTATAATGTAATTACGCTTTAGCAAAGACAAACACAACTCCATAGATGTTTCTTACTGTGCATTTTTCCCCAAAAGAGCTTGTAGGCTGTAAGGAAGGGGTTGATCCCTTCACAGAATATCCTTGCCCCTTTAAGGCCCCTATATTTATATTTATTCAAAATCCTTTATCTTGCTTTAACCCTTGTAGTCTAATTTTGCACTGGATAATTGGAAGTAACAACGATAAGTAAAGTGCGGCGGTCAAGAACTAGTGATATCACCCAACATTTATTAATTCTTTGCATGAGTTCGCTATGTGTAAGTAAGATCAAGACCTTATGACTAGTTCAGGAATCGGGACCTTCATTCGTGGACCCGTTTACATATATGCCCCCCTTCCTTAATGATCGTTTGATCCTTCTTTGTTCCTTTCCTTCTTAAGATCATAGTCTTTGGTTCCATAAGAGCATGCAGCAGGATTAAAACAGAAAATGAATCAACATTATGGAAACCGGAGCTCATGATTTGGATCCTTGCAAAGTGGTGCTTCCCTACGATTGGGGTTATACCGACCCTTCCTAGAATTGAATATGTGTTTCATATGTACTAACTCACCATCAAAATTACAAAGACAAAACAAAACTACAAATTATATACATAATCCAATTTACAAAACAAACTATAAGACCATCTTCATCCAAATTTCACATAAAACAAAACTACACCAAACTATATGTCATCCAAATTACAAAAACAAACCTACACCAAACATTATCCAATTTACAAAACAAACTATAATACCATCCAAATTAAAAAGACAAAACAAAACTACACCAAATACATAATCTAATTTACGAAACAAACTATACCAAACTATATGCGAAATCCAATTTACAAAACCAATCCAAGAAGAACGCAAGCTCTTTAGACACTACACATCAAACTTCCATCGAAACGTTCTCATATATAAAGTTTTGAAGGCCCATTATCTTATTACACGTGGGATAATTTCCATATACTGAGCAAGAAAAACCCTTCGGGTTTACTATCTTTTGCACTATATACCACAAGGTCGATCACAAAGGCAATGCCAAATTCTAAGACTATGTCTGCTTCGTATCCTCATTGGGTACGACTAAGATCATTTGCTCATACAAGAAAATGGAGATCTCCTATCGGTTTGCTTGTGGGATGAGCGGTCGTCCACTCACATAACAGTTCCAAATAACAAAGCATCACATTTACAGAGCCTCTTCTGGGAAGAATCTCAATCTCGCTAGTATCCTTGCAATTTGGCACTTCGATAAGCCCGGGCTAGAAAAGGTACATGAATTCGAGTCCACCATTTGACAAGAAAATTGTATTTGCAACATTAACCTAGCTTCTGATTTTGAAGGTTTTCATAGTTAATCATTATGATGGTTTCCACACCGAGTCATTTATCATAATGTTAGAAAACTTTTTAGATAAAAATTGTGTTGTGAATTTTGAAATGTCTAATGTTTCAAGTGGATACTTCACCCATCATCAGGGATAATTGAAGAGTTTTCAAATGTTCAACGTTTCGAGTTGACACTCCACACATCATCAAGGACAATTGGCTTCAATTGTCCCTGATGATGGGTGGAGTGTCCACTCAAAACGTTGGACGTTTCAAAACTCACGACATAGTTTTTATCCATAAGTTTTCTAGTATTAACTTAGTTACCAATGCATTAATATTGAAGACGAACCAAACAAAGAAATTATGGTGTAGAACGATAGAAAAGATGAGTATAATGTAGAGGCTCCAGATTAATCTAATATTAGAGGAGGAGATAACCACTTTTTCGTAAGTAGCGATACTTAGAGGTAGTATAGAATTCTGTCACCCCGTGGTTTTACGAGATTGAATGACAAAGTTGGAACAAGGCCTTTTGAATCTGTAGGTAAGGTCAAGCATGTACATGTTGATGCACAATATTTGATTCTTATAATAGACCGCCTCCCTATTGAACCAAATGAAAGTGAATTTAGGGCGTATTTGTTCAAGAATAAAACGCTTGAATCCCACGACTACACCATCAGAGAATGCATCATTGTGGGATTTCACGAAGAAATATTCTCAAGAGTACCAAGGATAATACCATTGTTCAACTTGAAGGTGCAAGTGTACAATGTCTAAAATACTATACATGTAAATTCTTTACATCGGGAAGTTATTGTGATGGTTGGAACTTGGAAGCTATCAAAGCAACACTACAGAGAGATCCAATTGTATCTCAATTCAAGGTTCCTCATAATCTGAGTATCTTTGGAGCCAGTGCGAAAACAAAATGGAAGTTTTTTTATGGTAGATACTTTTAATCGTTAACCTAATAAGTTAATTCAAATAGTAATTCAAATAGTTGAATGTTGTGAATTACAAACAAAAATGGTAAACTTATTATTGATTTAGAATTTAATTTAAAATTGATTTATCGATTTTTTTTTAAGTTACACTACTTACCAAGTGAAGAACTTCCCAAATCCTCTTTCAAAAGATAGCTACACCTCATCAAATGCACACTAGTTATAACATGGTTTATTGCATTTTTTATTTTGTTATTCACTATAATAATAATTATGTATTTAACTTGTTGTGTAGATAAACTTGAAAGATAGATTTAAATAGTGTTAAAACTTAAAATGAAATTCACATTTTCACTTACTTACCTTATAATGATTAAAACCCCAATCCTACTTTCAATACTTATTAAAACATTTTACTTATTTCAAATCAAATTTTGATTTTATGATTATAATAAAGTCTTCATTATTTTAAATATAAAAGTTTTGATTTGCTATATTCATTATTATCTTAAAAATATTGATATGTTTTATTTTTTTTAAATTACAATTTCATTAAATATAAACAAAATTACATATAAATAAAATAAAAACTTCAATACACATTATATTATATTATCCGTTTCAAAATTAACGTTATATTATATTATCCGTTTCAAAATTAACGTGTTTACGTTTTCTTTTACTTTATTCTTCATTTTAGTTTTTTTATTACTTTATTCTTCATTTTAGTTTTTATTTTTATTTTTATGAGATATTATTTTCAATTTTATTTTTTGCTAAATAAAAATAGTTTTTTATTTTTTTTGTTTTTAATATTTTTAGATATTGTTTTCACTTTTATTTATTTTTAATTAAAATCGGTTTTTACTTATTTAATTTTTTTACATTAAAAAATTGAAAAATTGAAAATAATTAAAAAATCAAAATATTAAAAAATTGAAAATAATTAAAAAATAGCTTAAGAAAAACTTATAAGTTATTTTGTCATGTTTATTATTGAGATTCATTTTAATAAAGGTTTGACAAAGTTAATAAGTGTAATCAATCAATTTACCAACATAATATCATTTTTTATTAATAAAATTTAAAAAAGTCTTTGAAAATAGGTACCAAATAAAACATAATCTTCCAAAGTAAATCAATAAGAATCTTATAAATATAAAGTCATTTTGCACTTCATGCAACTAATTTAAAAATAAATAAATGAAAGTCTTTAAAAACCTTAGGTAAAATAAATGAATGAAAATTCATTTTGTGTAACAATTCCACTAGTAAGACTTGTATCAAGATCACAAGGAAGTGAATTATAATAACATTAATGGATAAAGGTCATTTCTTTATTTTAGCAAGTTGGCCATATGTATGACAATCTTAAATGGGCATTGTCTAAAGCAACTATGTTAATATTGAATGAAAGTATGGTTACATTGCTGCTAAAAGTTTGAAGGAATTAATTTCACATTATAATGAGTATTCGTCTTAAGATCAAAAGTTTTAATTTCAAGATCTATTTTTTAACATAATGATATAATTTCTTCATTAATGCCCCCCTGGCCAGGCTAAAATGATCGAAATGGTCTTTTTCTAACTATCACATGGCAAATTTGACCCCAACCTTCAATATGGGGCACTTTCTCCTTTTATCCTAAGGAGGATAAGCATATTTTTTAACATGATGGTAATAAGTTTGAGTATTAGCATGATGGTAATGAGTTTGAGTATCTTGATTACACATCATTATTAATATTAATAATAAGCAATTTGATGTATATGAGTTTTCTTTCAACAGGTTATTAATATTTGGGTATTCTTTTCATTTTTTTTTATCTAATCTTATAAAGATATTAAGATGTCAATTGTGTTATTACCATTTTCATAATCGAGGTTTTAGCAACTGTATTGAGGATGAAATTTTCATAATATTTTTTTCAATTTGATATACATGCATTTGTCTTAGTATTGTATCATCAAGATTGATCACTACCGATTAATTATATTTGCTTGTGATGTACATGTATTTATAAGTGTCCTTAATAGTCCTAGCTTAGCTTGCATTTGCCCCTCGTACTTCATGGGGAGGCCATTGCTTAGTTTAAATCCCTTATTGAGCGATCCATTCTTAGTTGGAGGATTGTTTTAATATCTTCCAAATGAAATTCTATATCCCCAACTAGATGGGGGTGCCACTTTTTCCATATCACATTATAGATGACCAAGATGTAGGGCCTTAATGCAGGACAACATTGAGTTTTAATACAATAATGAACTATTGCCCGATGTTTTTCATTTCAATGATCCCCCTTTTAAGGTCGATGTTGTTAAGCCCTAGATAAAGCTCCATGTTATGTATAAAATCCCTTATTAAGCCCTAGATATTAAATTATTACAGTTCTAGTGTTATATTTGTATGTCGGCTAGAACCCTTCATTGCACCCTTTTATTATAATTGTACCCTTTGTCTCCTATATATATCAAGGAGACTTAGTCTTAGGTAAACTTATCTCATCTCATATTGTATTTTGAATTGGATATATTGTAAACAGAGGATTCCCGCTCGAAGTGGACTGTATTCATTGAATTTTAATCATTTTAAAGGCATTGGATCATAACATTTGGTATCAGAACATCGATCCTAGGGTTTTGCTACTTCAAGCAAGTCATCTTGGAATTTTCGTTGTAACTTTTTTTATGGGCCATTTAAAACAACAAAATTTGAATATTACTTCATAGACATATTAAGGTATCTCTGGTAAAAATTGCAGTTTCTGGGTTGTTATACTTTTGGAGATATATCCTATGAAACAAAGGGTTTTCAACTCATTTTGAATTTAATTTTAAATGAGTCGTCTTGGGATTTTCTCTATAACTTTTTTTTCTGGGAGGTTTCATATAGTGAAATTTTGTGGAGACTGAGGAGACATCACCTAGTACAAGTGTTCCAAATTTCATATTATGGTTCGATATACTTTCGGACATATAGTCCATGTAAAACAAGACTTGTGACTAATCCTGAAATCAATTTTAAAAGAGTCAGCTGAGAATCTTTGCTATAAAAAAAATTCTATAATGTTTCTGACTCTGAAATTTTTAGAATTCTGAGGAGACATGGCAAATTACGTGTGAATTTTTTTTCATATTTTGAATCATTATTATTTGTGAGATATATCTCGTGGAAGTTGGGGTTGGTTACTAATCCTGAAATTAGTCTTAAACAAGACATTTTAGTATTTTCGCTATAACTTTTTTTATCAGGGAAGGTGCATATTGTGAAATTTTCAAGAGTTTAATAAGTCATATCAAAGTACTACAAGCCAAAATTTCAATCTTAGAACGGTTAAAAGTTCGTAGATATATTAGGACAAAGGTCAGCCATCCAGTCATACTCCTAATTAAGGGTTTGAAAGGTACATAACTTACAATTGGCATAATTTTTTTATTGGAATATCTATATTTTGTATATAAATTTGTGAAAAAGAGGAAAAAGAGAAGAATTATTGCTTTCTCACATGGCTCCAAAGGCTCCTCCAAAATTTACTTCACCAACTAAACTTCCAAAGAGATCAACCATGAATCAAGATGAAATCCAAGAGATGTATCACCGGATGGAAAATAATATAACTGAAAATAGGGAACAAATGGAGAAAAAGATGAATAACAATAAGAATGACATGAAAATGAAGATGGATGAAAACAAGGAAGATATGAAAATAAATATGGAACAAATGGAACAGAAGATGGATGAAAATAATGAGCACCTCGTCAAATTTCTCCTCATAGGTTCTTCATCAAGTATAATTTGCTTATGGTTGTTTTGAAGGGTTTGG
>SNQJ01S0012401.1:19959-32615 GCA_010110895.2 Picea sitchensis | reverse complement strand
TGTAACAGAGTTATAAGTGTAGTTATGTGAGTTGTGAAGTAGTTTAACTCAGTTAAGTGAGTTAAGCTCAGTTGTACTAGTTGTAACTGAACTTACACTAGTGAGAGTTCAGTGAATTAATTATTAATTAATTCAAAATCAGTGAACTCACATGCAACTGAAGATTTACCATTGTTAACTTCATGCATGTCAGATCCAGTGGAGACCCAGTTGAGATAACAAGTGAAAGGGACAGTTTGGCTATCAGTTGTGATTTGAGTGAAGTGCACTCATGCAATCACACACACAGTGGATGTGCCCATGAGAAATGCATAGCCTAGGCAAGAGGAATTCAAATTCATTTGCAGGTATTCCATTGCAGGGATTGCGTAGAGGAGGCAGGTTGTCTGGAGGCAGAGAATTGGCACATGTATTTGTTGATTTTTGTATGACAGTGTGAGACGATTGTATATTGTAATGAGAGCTCTTGGATTAGAGTTTTGTATGAGATTGTTTCATGATCCATGATATACATAATATATGATAGTGGGGTTTTTAGCTTTATGCTTTCTCGATAAAACATTTGTGTTATGTGCGATTGATCTTTCTTCTTGATATTGCGATTGGCGATCGTGTTTTAAATTCTACAAGAGTATTAGTAGAAGCGATTTTGTATTTAACAGTGGCATATAATTGTTAGATCAGGAGAATCCAGGCAATACATAATTTGTATTGAAATTTCTACAGAAAATACTTGGATTTGGATTTGAAATTGTGGTCAGTAATTTCATTAGCGTCGCACATTTCTGGTTATCTCAACCTACCATGAGAGGTAATTTAGTCCCCCTCTCCTTATATTTATGTTTCAAATGGGGAACCCTCTTCCCATGGCTAATCAAGGTTCGAGGATGAGAGCATGGAGGTTTAGCACTTTCTCTAACTAGAATTGACAACTACTATAGAAGGAACTTTCCCTATAGACCAATAAAAAATGGACATGCAGTATGAGGAGTTGATAAAGGAGACTCGAGTGACAAAAGATTCCCTTCATGGGAATATTTCAAATTCCTTTTCATTTTTTTTGTCAAGTTGCATTGTTATCGTGTCAGTTTGTCCAACAATATACTTTCCATGTTTTTCAGTTTATAACTTTGATAGGCATTTGTAAGGTTTTTTGGAACAAGGATATTTTAATTTTGTCAATGGGCTATGATCATCTCATACTCTATTTGTATCACAACACTATTCAATCCAACCACAATTTTTTCTAATGTAAAGTTATTTTCTATGGTTAAAAAAAAGATGATAATAAAAAAACACAAATTCCTTCGTCAGTCTCTCAGAATTCTTCAATCAATCAAGGGTTTTCATGAAACTTTTTTCTTGAGGAGCATACTTCTTGTATGTACCATTGGTAACAATTGTCAAAGCGTTGAAATTCCACAAAGATAAATGAGTTACCAATTTAAGTTATTCATCCTATGGCACTCTTGTTAATATGCAATCAAACCATTAAAATTTCGATGCAAATTAGAATGATTTTATTACGTGAAGACAAGCCTTGTACATTCTTTTAGCCAAAAAAAAATATGTAATATGATGTTTAATGTTTAAACCCAAACAACAAAATGCACATGATATAAAAAAGAAACACATTTCATTGAGGCACATGATTCCTTAAAGGTAATAATTAAAAGATACAAGGAAGGTGCAATGAAAGAATCCAAGCTTACAATGAAACAAAGCATGAAACCAGTCTAGCTATTAAAACTATTAAAGCAACTTGGACATCATCCTTTTAATGCAAATTCATTCTAGTTATAAAAAAATCTAACAATTCAAAATTTCCTCTTTACTCTCTTGTCAACAATGAAACTTGTTAATGACAATGAAATCATTTTAAAACCATTCCTTCTAAAAGCCAAAAAGGACAAGAATTATATAACAATGAGAAAGGTAGCATGCATTATTTGGGGAGCAAAGGCATTGTAAGAATCACTTCACTCAAGTTGATGCAAATTATATCATTTTAGCAACTATTATTATTCATACAAGGTCATAAATATAGCTCTTTAAATGCAAGAAAGAGGTTGGTATGTTTAGGTATTGCGAGTGAGATAAATCCATAAACACACAAGTTGAATTCTTTTTTGACATAAATCATCAATGCAAATGATTAGAGCAAATTCATTTCAACAAAAAAATCAAATTGAAGTCAATTCTTTCACAGTTATTATTATTTTAACAAATACAACTCATTAAAGTTCATGCAATGAAGTTATAGTAACACTACATGGGTTCTCCAGCTTTGTTAGGAAAGGTAAGGCTTTGCAAGGTGAAAGAAGAATATTCAATCCAAGTACAAAGAGCAAAAACCATGAAAAGTTGGCCAATACAAAAGATTTGATCCTTCTTCTTCTCAACCAATCTCAATGCTCTAAAACAAAGTGAAAACATCTACCCAACAAACTTAGTTTTGTTTGACATTTCTCTGATGTTTGCAATAATGGAAAATTGATTTTTTGAGAGAAGGGAATGCACTGGATAGCCAAGGGCTCAACACCCTTGCTTCAAGAAGTGGAACACCCAACATGGAGGTGAAACAATCCCATGTGGCATTGAAAACTACCAAGCAACCATTAAAATTGAAAGAGGTAGCAATGGGAATCCAAACACACTTAAGAAGCCTACAATCAGTTTTGTAAAGGGGTGGAATTGTTAATGAGTTTATGAAGCATTGTGGACCATCCAAAATGAAGAAAAAACTTACCTTCTAGTTGTGATATCTTTGTAAATCTCCAAACCTACAAAACCAATGGAGAATTAGAGAGGAACAAAAACGAAGCCAAGAGGGAGTTGCTTAAATGAATGGAAGAGAGAATGGGGAAGAAATGGGCAATGTATAGCTTTAAGAAGATGAAATGCATTGCATGCCAAGTTGAAGTGCGAGTTACATTACAAGAAAAGATGTCTAAGTTGAGGAAAAGGACAATTTTCTTGGTTAATGAGCTAAGAGGCCAATCACTCAGTTTGAAATGTTACTTTTTCATTAAAGTGTGCAATTTCATTGAGTTTCAGGTGCAAGAGAGCTCATTCTCTCACTTTGGAAGAAAGATTTCTAGTTGAGGTTAGGTTTTTCCTTTTTGAGGAAAATTGTTGAGTCTAGCATGCAAGGATATCTAATCACTAGGTTTGAAATCCCAATGACCTCTCAACCTACCAATTAAGGCTTTAGAGGCTTTTCCTTAGTCAATCCTCCAAAAATAGCACGTGCAAGATGCTTTGTCCCAACCAAGAATATATGTTTTACCCCACCTCAAACCTTAAGGCTCAATCACTAATTTTGGAGGCTTGTTGTCTTCCCAAGTCAACAATTTAGCCTTCATAATACAAACCACTAGCTTTTTTAACTAGTAATTCCCTTAAGTCATTTATTTTACCTTTGCATTAGCAAAAAACTGCCTGAGATGGAGGAAATATTCTTTGTTAGCTTGCAACTTAATCTATCTTCTTCTCACAATGGATCATACCTATTGGGAAAATTTAGAGCTTTCCCTTTTCATTGGTGGCCATGGGAAACCTTTAGAGCTTTGACAACATCATGCTTTCCATACACCAAACCAAGGGCTGAAATTCGATAGATGAAACCTCATGCACATCATAACACCTATCAAGCTATCTTAGGATCAAAATCCAACTCATAGAAATCCCAATGGAATAAAAAATGAATGAAAATAAAACTATAACTTTCTTATGACCTCAAATTGTCAAACTCTTTGTTGCAATATGCAGTGGAGAGTTTATATGTAAATGCGAGACTTATAGACCACTCACTTCACCAACATAGATACCTTACAGAATTTAATTTATTTTCTATGTTCTCAAAATTATACAGAGATATCAATCTTCATAATGGATACAAGGCCTTTGTTCTTAATGTATCCTGCACACAAAAACCAGCTAATAACGTCATAATCAAAATTCTCAGTTGGATTCTCTATTGTTGTTACCAGGTGGGCATAGAAGGATTGGATATGCTTTGTTTCTTCAAGGATCTAGTTCTAAGTACAACTACTTTTCAGGATTGAAGGTATGGCCTACTCTCTAGTGTAACTTTCACATGTCATCCCGCTAACAACACAATAGTAATCGGGCTAATAAAAACCGGGACTTTGCAAATATTTTGTCAATGAGAACTCTATCTTCAATGTAAATCTTTTGCACGTTGATATCCAACTGAAGTAAATCTATCAAGATGATAAAGATTGAGACTAAGTTTCTTTGATCATTGTATGGGCACGGAGGCTCTTCTCAAACTTGGGTTCAAGGTGTGGTTACTACTTTGGTACCATATGCCAATAATAACCTTCAACATGTTCAAGCGACTTTGCTTCTATTTTCAACAATAGATCAACTATTGTGCTAAGATAATAATGCATAGTCTATGGACTTATTTTTACGTCAAATGAACAATGCTACCAACTTGCAATGCAATTTTTGGATAACCAATGAACTCAACTCAATGGTCCTTTACATGCAACTACCAGATGTATGTAATCAAACTTAAATTCAATATTTAGTACAACAATGCTTATATATATATATATATATATGTGTATGTATGTATGTATGTATGTATGTATGTATGTATGTATTCTTTGTAGAGGTTCTGAGATACTTGCACATAAGATC
Organism: Picea sitchensis; assembly: GCA_010110895.2. NCBI lineage: Eukaryota > Viridiplantae > Streptophyta > Pinopsida > Pinales > Pinaceae > Picea > Picea sitchensis. The sequence continues at coordinate 27,944 of SNQJ01S0012401.1, read as the reverse complement.
TAACTAACAATGAAACATACACAACTTGCAAAATGAGAGAAGAAGAGATGAGAGAAAAGAATCAATAGAATTTTATTCATTGTATTCCACACTCAAAGAGTGAATAATTTACAATAGATATAGGCTACATGAGTAGCTAATGTGCCATAGTAGCGATCTACAAAGATCTAGACACTCACTGACAAACACTGGCGTGAATTGCCAACTAGTCCTAGTTAATTGATCCATGCAATCATAAGTTAACTGAGTCACATGTGTGGAAGTGAGAGAAACACATGCAACTACTCATGATAAACCGAGGTTGCCATGCATGAGTGACTTCCACTGGTCTAACTAAGTGTAATTGAGTGTAACTGACTTTGAACTGAAGAGGAGTGACCTATTTTATAGGGGAATAATCTCTAGAGAGAATATTCTCATCTAAGGAAGCGTTCTCAACATTGGACTATCAACCTTAGGAAAATAATTACCTAGGTGATTGTGTAATATATCCAACACCCCCCTTGAACACTACTAGGGTGTACATGATGAATGGGTCTGGACAACCAAGGCCATGTTAGGTACCCATTGTATAATCCATCTAAGAATAAAACACTAAAAAAATAGAGGAAAGAGGGAAAACCTCGTGGGAAACCCCCCTCCTCAAAGTACATTGCAAAAATGAAGAAGGAACAAAAGTAGTTACTAAAAAATTGTTTCCTTCACTCCAAGGTGACCTTGCAAATGTGCAAGTTTAAACTCAGTGAAGATTTTGTTGAAGAAGTAGATTTCTTTATGGATCTAATGAAGTAGATGCCCTAGTGATATGTCCACATATATCCACTTTTTCTTATTATAAATAAGAAGATCCAAATCCCATACCATGTAAATTTTGGATGAATCTCTATAAATCGTGAGGTCGTTTCCGAAAAAATGTTGAAAATTTGTTGATTTTAAAAATCTCATAACTTCACTTCCCGTACTCTGTTTCAGATGATTTTTTGTTTTTGAAATTGAACATTTTTCCGAGAAGAATTCAAATATCTGAATTGTTTATGCAAATTCTTCTTAGAAAGTGTCAGAAGTGAATCTGAAGTGCGTGGCCCCCTTTTTGGATCCTGATATGCATGCAAAAGTGTATACATGTGACTCCTGAGATGCATGCATGACATCTTCCACATGTGATTCAAAAAACAAATTTGAAATGGAGTAGACATCATCTCCAATGAATGGAACAAAAAGATGTGAAAATACTTGTGTAGAAGGCTCTTCAGAATGAGAGGCTTGATCTTCTTCTGGCTCTATCTTTTCAATCTCATGCATGCAATCTTCCCAATCTTTTTTATTCCCAAATAGAACCTCCAATATGGTCCTATTGACGGGCGAAAATGAACGCTCGCCAACTGGAAGAGCGGATCAAGTTTAACTCAAGAAGATTTTGTTGAAGAAGTAGATTTCTTTATGGATCTAATGAAGTAGATGCCCTAGTGATATGTCCACATATATCCACTTTTTCTCTTATTATAAATAAGAAGATCCAAATCCCATACCATATGAAATTTGGATGAATTTATAAATCATGGGAGAGGTCAAGCTCCTAAAAAAATGTTGAAAATTTGTTGATTTTAAAAAATCTCATAACTTCACCTCCTGCATCGCTTCAGATGATTTTGTTTTTGAAATTGAACATTTTTCCCAGAGAAGAATTTAAATCAATTGAATAATAAATTTTCCTAGAAAGTGTCGTATATGAATCATGTGGCCCCCTTTTTGGATCCTCGATATGCATGCAAAGTGTATACATGTGACTCCCCGGAGATGCATGCATGACATCTTCCACATGTGGATCTAAAACAAATTTGAAATGGAGTAGACATCATCTCCAATGAATGGAACAAAAGATGAAAAATACTCTGTGTAGAAGGCTCTTCTAATGAGAGGCTTGATCTTCTTTCCTGCCTCTATCTTTTCAATCTCATGCATGCAATCTTCCCAATCTTTTTTATTCCCAACAGGAACCCTTCAATATGGTCCCATTGATCTGCTTAAAATGAACGCCGCCAACCTGAAGAGCTGATCCGTCCTGGTTGTCTTAAATAACCCAAGTCGCTTAGATGATCCAATCTCAATGTGTTTAGCTAATTCGCTACCGATCTAAGTCTTAGGAAAATGAAAGAAAACTAAACTAAGAAACTAATCTAAGTGGGAAAAGAAGCTACAACAAAACTATACACAATTCTACAACATATAGCTTACTTGCTAATATAAAACAAAAATCCTACTTGTTTAAATGTTCAACTATCGCTATAATTATTATATCTCAATCAAAAATGTACAACATTTACAGACATGATTTTAAAATGAAAAACCTCAGAAAATCATTTGTAAGATGTCCTATGACAAAGAAAGCTATTATTTTTGAATTTTATAATTTTATGAGAAAGAAATAAAATGAAAACCATCTAAGTCAATAATTGAAATGATAATCCTAACTATAAACCTGAAATATATATATATATATATATATATCTAAACCACTTTAAATAACACTCAATAAAATAACTTACATAAATAACAAATAGCAAACCGACCTGAAGTAATGCTTCAGGTTTGCCCCGGTGATAACAATAGCCCATTCAGCTTGTCTCGATGGAGGAAACCCGCACTGCATTCTTCACAAGCTTCATAAAAACGTAAAGTTGCCAAGGTTCTTCAAATAAAATGACAGGACAAACAAGACATAAAAAGAACGATAACAATCTTATAATTTACAAATCATCGCAGCTTAGATAAATCCCTCAGAGATTTGTACAGATTAGTTCATTTAATGAAGAAGATAAACATTTATTCATTAAATTGAAACGGAGTAATTGTTGTACTAAAAAAAACATAAGAGACATCAGATATGGAGAACAATAGCTAAAACCAAATCACATCAACATGCAATGAACTTATTAGCTAAAGTAGTCGATAATTGATTGCAAACCGATATGAAGAAAACTTGAAATAAAAGTTTCATTATATTGAAAGCTAAAGTTGTTACAAGACATCAAATTTCATCCCAACATCATTATAAATCCATAAATCAATTCTCCCAACAGTGATGATGGGTCTATTACAAAATAACAAGTATTTAAAGACCATAGCGTAAAACATCCCCTGTGGAATTATCAACCACCTATTAAAAACTGGAATAATCTCCCAAGTCTCTATTCCCGACTAAAACTAACAACCTATAATAAAACTATATCACAAAAAAATCTCTCAAACTGCCACAGCATGCTACATTGATGATTTTAATTTGTATGCACCTGAAAGTGGACAATAATAGACAAGCTTAGATGATATTTTATTTGTAAACTAACAAAAATCTAAATTTAGTGACTAGCTAATCTCACGATTCTCAGAAATGGGTCTTAATTTGGTAACAAAATCGCTTTAAATCCACCCAAAACTAAATATATTCATTTTTAAAACCAAATCTTTAATCATTAAATCAACACAAAGCAAATCGCTCATGCCATAAATAACCAAATCTTTATGCCAATTTGAAACAAACAAAATTGTGGTCAACCGAATGGTAACAGAGATACATGCAATCTGCTCAACACTTGTTATTACCAATTCTGAGCAGATAGCATCATTTTAATAATTTGAAACCAATGAAATCATTTTATGAATCAATTTCAATCGACACAAACTGTATCCGATCAAACAAATTATTCATGCAATAGTTTATGTCAAATCAGCACTTAACAAAATCGCTAAGTCTAACTCAAAACTTAAACTAACAAATAGATCATTTTTTAAATTTTAAACTATCAGAGTCGTTTTGTGAATCAATAGGTTACATTGTATTTATCAAACTTAATCTTTGATATTGATGCATTGCATGCATAAAAGACTACGCTAATCCAAACATGTAGAATCGTGATCAAAAAATCAAACCAAAAAGAAGTGAGTCTAACCATTCCGAACACACAATCGTTATGCAAAATCGCATCAATCAAAATATAGCCACATGATTTTAGCAATCAAATATTTTATACATGTCGAATGCAATCATAATCCAAACGAAAATATTTATTCAAAACAAAACAAGTAATCATTTCTTGAATCTATTTGAACAAAAATAAACGAAAACAAACCCAATCGAATACCCTAATACAAACGTACATAATTGTTTCAAAAACAAACAAAATAGAATTGAAAACAAATCAATCAATTATACTAATCAGAACAATAAAATCATGATTAACCAAATCAGATGTGCCCGGTTTAGCAACAAAATAGCCCCTGTACACATCTTCATAACGATATGATTTTTGGTAAATGAACATAACATAAACGTTTTGAATCTATTAACACGAACATAACCAATTGAAAGAAGTAAACCCACCTACAGGCTAATTCTAACCAACTCATAAAACAAAATCTATGTTGAAATACATATCTGGGCAGTAAGAAAATGATTCCATCATGATAACTTTGAATTGACAAAGGCCGCTACTGTCTCAACATTTCTGAAGACAATCAAACCAATGGTTTTTTGTTTCTTATCATTGGCATGTAGCCTGTCGTTCTCCTTTTGACAGACTGGCCACACGCTCTCTAATGATTTGATCTTTAGATTTAAACATAGGGACGCATCGTAATAACGTCAAGCTGTGGAATCAAAGATTGGGTGCATGGTGATTGATCGAGCTTTGGAACCATAGGTGAGGGTTTGTTTAGGTTACCAGGGGTTTCATTGTGAAACTTAATTCCCGAGAATTTAGGGTCATTCTTGAGGCACAGAGGTAAGTTGGAAACATAGTCATAGGGTTCCATAGAGCATAGGCCACGAGAATAGGGATACTCCTCAATAAGTAAATTGTTCAATTTCGGATTCCGAGTCCTCACTCAGCACTATTGGCTTATGGTCAACATTTTGCTTGGGTTTGTTCCTAAAGTACGTCCTTGGATATCCATCATGCTCTTTCTTCCTCTTTCTGTTGATAGTAGTATCACTTTTGTCTTTCTTCCTCACATGCCTCTTGACGACCTTAGTATTGTTCTTAGTACACGGGTCGACCATGGTAATTGGTAGGTCAAGGTTGGGGAAATACGAGGGTTTCCACACCAGTAGAAGGGATATGAAGTGGCATGTATCGGTCCAACCAGAGTTTCAAGAACTACAACCTTGTCCACTTGAATAGACCTCGGGAGTGGAAAAGCCATTCTTTGATAGGAAGGTTTACAACAAACACCACGGCTCAAATGGTGGACTATAATGAGTTTGATCAAGCAATGATGGAAAAAGCTGCTATCAACCTTCTCACACTTAAATCTTTTACATTCTGTACGCATACTACGCAAGAATTAATGTGGCATATTCAAAGGGTATCTTATAAAATTCATCAATAACCTAAGATGATACATAAATACCAAGCCATAACGACCTTTGCAGGTCACAAACCGCTTAACAATTTCCAAAAGATCGTGCCACCTTGGTTTAAGCGTGGAGATAGGCATACCTCTATCACAAATAACAATATTCCTCGATGTGAATAGTAGTGGCCACAACACCTCATCTACTTTAGAATTTTTAAACCAACACTGGACCCGTGAGTCAACTTAGGGAATTCCTCATTGAGCTCAGAGTTGTATGTTCTGAATCCTAGCCCCGTGATCCGCCGAAGGTGAGGGCAAACTCATAAACCAAAGGTTGAACCCTCAAATCTTTGGATAAACACTAACCAACCACTATTTTCCAAATCTTCTCGAGCATTATCGAATAGAAACAGAGTTTACGCTCACTGATTCTACGGCACCACAAAGCATAAAAGGGAATACACAATGAAGGGTGAACGATCATGGTTTGAATGAGTGTACGGGACCGATAGCTCACAGTTTCCCGAAACCAACAGGTAACGTGATAGAAATTCAAGCACAATGCCCTCGAGTGCAAGGCAGGAGCTAGACCGCCCATGCAAAATGCCTATATCCAAATGTACAATCGATGACACATATGGTGATTCAAATCACCATTGCAATGCCAATAAAAACAACCATTGAAAACTATGATGAGTCTACCCGCGTGTTTGCATAAGCATAGTGTTTGTGGCGTGGTTTTAAAATCAAAGTAATGTTTCGAATAAGGATTTGACTATAAAACTTATGCATTGTATGAGACTATTTGAATTAAGGGTCTAATCATCAAGTCAATGTGTTTTCATGAAACCAAGGCGCCCAAGGAAAACGATGAAAGACTATAAAACATCAAACCACCAATGTATTAAGGACTCGATGACACTCATTATAACATCACAATTCATAAAAATGAAATCATATTAATAAATAAAAAAAAATGGCTGTTCAAGTGGTTTTGGGTGTTCCACCGCAGGAACATAAATGAATTGGAAATCCAATGAACACATGCATAAGAATGACTATAATAACCAATGGCGGCATGCCATTGACTTGACTTTGAGAATCAAAGTTTTCATCAGCTTTGGCAATGGAAAACGAGAAATTAAAGGCAGTGTGCAAATGCAAACAATAGTGTGTGTTGTTTTATTCAAAGACTTGCAATGAGAATCAAGGGCTCCAAAACACTTGTATACTTATTAAGATAGGATAAAAATGTGAAAATGATGCCAACAAAAAGTCCATAGTTCATTTGGAGTTGAGAGTGATAACTCCACTACATGATATTGTAGTTCAAGAAATAGACATCCAGTAAATATGAGAGCCATATCTTGTCTATTGGAAAGTCATTTTTCTCATCGAAGGAATCATGATTTACTTATGTTTTCATGGTTATTTGGTATAAGCTTCTACTTCTAAGAAGAAGTGTAATCTTTGGCTTCCACCCAAATAGTGATAAGGCATGAGAAGTATTGTTGACGAATAATCCATCTTTTCTCATCAGATCCCTTTCTTTGGACCCGCAGCAGAGTGTTGGTGACGATCCCTCAAGAAGGCCATGTGGGATTCAAATATACCATGTAGATTTTCTAAAATCCTCACACAAAATATCTAGATAAACAATGAAACATACACAACTTACAAATTGAGAGAAGAAGATATGAGAGAAAAGAATCAATAGAATTGTATTCATCATATTCCACACCCAAAGATGTGAATAATTTACAATAGATAGCTACATGAGTAACTAATGCAACATAGTAGTGATATAGAGAGATCTAGACACCCACTAACATAAACCGAAGTAATATTACTGCCACCTAGTCCTACTTAACTGATCCATGCAATCATCAGTTGATTGAGTCACACGTGTGGAAGTGAGAGAAACATGTGCAACTATTAGTGATAAAACATAGGTTTCCATGCATGAGTGACTTCCACTAATCTTACTAAGTGTAATTGAGTGTAACTAACTCTAAACTGAAGAGGAGCACCCTATTTTATAGGAGAATATTCTCATCTAAGGAAGCGTTCTCAACATTGGACTATCAACCTTAGGAAAATAATTACCTAGGTGAGTGTGTCATATCTCCAACATTCTTCCCAACGACTATCTTGACATGAATAAATCCAAAATGAATTGAACGGAGTAGCCATGAGTTAGTTGAGGTGGTAGCCTCTCTTATTGGTTAATTAAACCACCCAAACTAAAATGTATTGATCTCAGGATGGACACACTTATGGCTCCCTCCTAATTCATACCAACATTTCGGTACTTAATTACCCTTGAGTTTATTTGTTTTTTTGATTACCAAGGGAGGAAACATATCAATTTCCATTGTTGTCGATCCAACGGTCAATATTGTATCATGCTCCATTACCTAATGCTTCCTTGATGACAATTAACTCTAGCACTACTTTAACTATGTGAACATTTCAATGCAAGACATCTTGCAATGAATATGTGGTTAAGTCCAACAATTAGAGAAGGAAAAGGCCAACCATTAAATACCAAATAATTTCATTGTAAGGGAGTATTTAAGACTGCCATTGATTAATTAAATAACCTCAACTTTCAACCCAAGATACAATTAAAA